>JZKD02S1254249.1:138582-171939 GCA_000966675.3 Picea glauca
CCAAACACATCACTATGTATCAACTCTAAGATCCCCTTTGCTCTTGTAGCACCAAATGGGAATCTTACTCGATTTTGTTTACCATATATGCAATGTTCACAGAAATCAAAATCCAAAGAGAAATTATACATACCTTTACCGTGTAGTGTTCGAAGGCCCTTTTCTCCAATATGCCCCAGTCTTTGATGCCACAACATGGTCTTCTTTTCTGGGACAGTATTGGTCTTGTCTCCTTCATTTCTCTGCTCAGGGACAACAAAACTGTTACACCCATTAGTATAAGTTCTTCCCAACAACTTGTACAAAGTTCCACACCGAACTCCCCTCATCAACACCATTGCTCCTCAAACCATCTTGCAAGTGTTCTTTCCAAATATAGTATCCACTCCTGCATCATCTAACTTGCTTACAGATATTAGGTTCCTGGCAAGTTTTGGAATGTGCAGAACCCCAGGGAGAGTTCTAATCCTTCCATCATTTAGCAACAACTTAACCCTTCCATGTCCCATGATTTTTGTTGTCGAGTCATCTCCTATGAATACATCACCACCATCATATTTTTAATATTCAGAGAACCACTCCTTGTGAGGAGTCATATGGTATGACGCACCTAAGTCAGTCAACCATACATCACGGTCTGCATGTGTACTTGTAGATGCCAGGTAAACATAACCTCCTTCTTCAGTGGAGGTTTTCACCTCTATTGAAGAGGTACTATCAAATCCCTTTGGTTTTTCAACCTTCTTAGACTTGCAATCTTTCTTATAATGCCCTGTTTTACCACACTTCCAACATTTCCTCAAAGATTTTCCTGGAGACTTAGTTCTACCTATAGATTTAGATCTCCACCCCAAAGGCTTACCAGGGTTTTTGTCTTGGGTATGCCCTCTTACAAATAAAGCATCTGTGTTGTGACCATCCATGCTTTTTTGCCTCATCTCTTTAGATAACAAGGATGCAACTACATCCTCATACTTCAATGTAGATTGAGTGGTACTACCTATTTCTACAACCAAATTATCCCAAGAGTCTGGCAAAGAGCATAACAAAGTAATACACTTATCTTCTTCTACAATCGTAATATTAACAAAGCCAAGTTGACTTACCAGAGTATTAAAGGAATTTAGATGTTTTTTCACAGAATCTCCATCTTCCATCCTAAGATGATACATCTTCTTTTGAATAAACAACTTGTTTACCAGGGACTTTGATTGATACAAATTCCCCAACTTATCCCATATTTCCTTGGTTGTAGATTCTCCTGAGACATTCAACAACGCTGAATATGGCAGGCAGAGTCGAATAGTACTCCTTACTCTTCTGTCCAACTTCTCCCAATCTTCCTTCGACATACCAGTAGGTGGTGTACTAGTAGTTTGTGCACTAGTAGGTTGTGTACCATTCATTTGTGTGCCAGTAGGCTACATACCAGTAGGTTGTGTACCAGGACCCACAACGATCCATTGTTCTTTTTCTACAAGAAGGTCCTCCATTTTCATCTTCCATAGCTCAAAGTTTTTATCGTTGAACTTCTATATCTCTATTCTAGAAGAACTTGCCATTCCTCTTTCTGCACTCAAATCACCACTGCAAAATCTCCCACTAAACCCAAGTTTATCGCAAACCCAAGATAAACTTGATCTATCAAGACCAAGCCAAACCCTCAACAACAAAGGCATCCCTCTGAAGCCAAAAAACAAGCTTTAATACCACATGTAAGTTTTAAACCTATGAAGTAAAGCAATTCATGTAGATTCTTAAGAAAAACAAAATTTAATCAATGGCTCATACACAGAGTACATAGATATTTTATACCGGAAACCCTCAACCGGGAAAACCTTTCTTATATTCATTATCAAATTTCACCAATCACCATACAATATATACAATGTTTTTAGGTATTCCGTATACACCAAAACCCTAATCCATTAATCCAGAATTAATTTATTAAACCTCTAAAAATAGAAAAATCTACTAAAAATAGCAAAAACCGCCCAAAAGAAAAATTTTGGGGCGCTGCTCCGAACGCTACGCGTAAGCAGGGGGGGGCATACCTACCCCCCCTAGGACCCCCCTAGGAAATAACCCAGTGCACATGACACCAACATAGAACTACTACGATGGATCGTTAGATGCAGTTGTCGAATCTGACGTGCCCACACACACACATGCAAAGAATATAACACATACAACATGCCCTCTTACTTGCTATTTTTGCCAAGCCATCACTGAGAAACTCTTCTTAAAAACCATATTTTTTAAGATGTACATGCCCTGTACCACTACTTCCCAAGTACATACGCTTGTTGCATCACTACATCTCGTGCACATATGCTAGTTTCACCATTACGACCCGTGTATACCCACAAATGTTGTAAAAATTAAAAAGTTGCAAGGAATTCGTTGAGATTACGGGCTATTGGGTAGTTTTCCAACTGTCCCACTGCCTATAGCCCATCAACCAACCGAATAAACATCCTTTTGTGATATAAAAGGAGGTTTTGGGGTTTCATTCCTAACATAAGCATAAGAACAGTGAAACTCTGCCCATTTCACATCCCCTCCTTGCCCCAAGAATTTGCAGCCACCTTGTGAGTTTTGTGCCAGAATTTCCCATTCTTGCCTTTAACCTCCATCATAAGCCTATTACATCCCCTAGAGAGAGGTTGAGAGGAGAAAGATACTTGAAAGCACAGTTGGAGCTTAGTGAAGAGGAGCCCAGACCAGGTTCGAGGAGTAGTCGTCGATCTCATTGTAAGTAAACTTTGTGATATCAATAAAAGGAATACTTTTTTTGTCCCGAAATATGATGTGTTCGATCTTTATGTTTGATTTGTATTTTATACTAACATATAAACCACTAATTCATATATAAGATGCATGTTCATATTTCCTTGTTTTTCTGTTTGTGAATGTAGGTTAGCCTTGGGAGGAGACTTGTAGCCAATAGAGCAATCGAACGTGAAAGGATCGACACCGGACACAAATTTTAAGGTAGAGTTATCATATATTTTCACTTTGCATTGTATGCATGAATGTGGGGTATATTCGGGGTAGTTATTAAAAAGTAGGAGACTTTTAGATGGTTAGATCTTCCTACATGTTGAAACCTAGTGTAGTCCATAGGGGGGATTTCCTGCTATAGCAAAAATGGCGACCGTACAGGGGAAGCCTTTAGGGTTTTAGGGGATTGTTTGGGTGTTTGATTGGTTTTTACCTTTTTTGAGTTTCTTTCTGAGTCTGTTGAGTCTTTAAGGGATTCTTGTCACCTTTTGGTGCCATACCAAGTCTCCCTGCCCTATCAGTCTACTTGTTTGTCTTCTTGTTTGAGGAGTTACAGAGGTGTACATGACCTATAGTGGGTCTGCACACGTGCATACGTGCCCTACCTTTAGACAGCCTGCGTACATACACAAGTTGCTTAAGCACTAGTAGTGTGCCTATGTTAAGAAAAATTTTCTTTAAGAAGGGGCAGTCAACCTCTTCCTTGATTGAAGTTTGAATTCTCAGGGTTTCTTGATTAAGTACATTGTCTCTTTTTTTATAGTCGAATCCTCGGTTTGATTTCATTTTGGTTATCTTTTCAAATATTTCTTATGTTTAATTTTGGAAGGGTTTTGGGCGAGTCTTGGAGTTGTTGACTATCCTTTTTGGTGTCTTTAGTGACCCCTATGATCCGTAGTGGGCCAGAGGTTAGTTTTTAGTCTTGTCTTATTTTTCACTTTTTCCCCTTTCACTTGCTTTAAAGAAAAAGAAAAATGATTTATTTCAAGTTTCTTGTTTGAAGCATAAAAAAAGAAAAAAGAAAAAAAGAAATTAGCATAGTGTTGTGTTTTCTTCGCATCTTGAAATCATTTGAAAAGAAAATAAGAAAGATAATCCTTCTTTGCTAGTGTTCTTATTAGTTTCATTTTTTGCAAGATTCTTAACAACATCAGTTGCACTACCGCACCCCGTTTGAGTAAATCAACCCTTAAAAAGAACGCTAATTTAAAATCAACTAGACTTTATGTTTGTAGGGTCCATCAACTAGTCTAGGCTAGAACCTTGATTTAGGTTGGAGAGGAAACTCTTCAAGGCTTAGAAAAGAAACATTGGAGTCTGTGTTAGGGAGTGTAAAAAGTATAGTAAACATGAAAGTTATCCGGGACCCCCCTCTAACACAGGGGCTAAACACAAGGTCACATGCATAAAGGTAGCAAAGATAACCCCTCCAAAGTCGGACCAACCATAGTGGGGAACACATATAGAGGACTTGTTGTGGGATTGTGTCGGTCGCATTTTCCACGGAGCTTCATGGATCTCGAATCCATTCAAGGTTCTCAGTTGTCTTATGGACCATTGATGCAGGAGCATTGCTCCAATGTCATCAAGCGCCAACACACCCAGCACGCGTTCAATGGAGAGGAGAGGCGCATCCCTCTCACTTTCAAATTTCAAATTTGAATTAAATGTATTAATTGTTGTAAGGATGGTAGATACAAAGCCATGTCTTCAAGCATGTTGTAGTTAATGTCGCCTTTAATGGATGGTAGCATGGGGATATAACTCCAATTCAGATTAGATGGCCCATTCAATGTAATTCATTGTAATTAATGAGAGTTGGTGAGGATGGAGGGAAGCGCTTGAGGAGCACCCTTTTGTAAAAAGAACCTTTGTATCTATAGACAGTTAGTCTGTAGAGAAGAATAGAGAGAATAGGGAGAAGATAAGAAGTCGTGACTTTGTTGCAGTCCGAGCTCACATTGTAAAGAGGCATTTTCATATTAATACAATCAAAGAAGTTTTTTCTGCATGTTATTCAGTGTTTGTTGATGAATGTCTTTATGTGTTTATGATATTTTTTAGATGTATGTTAGATGTGCATTTGCAGGGATAGATAGATTTTCACTATTTTTTTAGAGTTCTTTGATTCCAGGTTTGGGTTCTTTGTGGTTTCATGCAAGAGTGCATGACAAAGTACTGCAGTCTCTAAAAACTAGTGCATAGAGTGCACTTCTGAATTCTGCAGAATGTCATACAAAGACGTGCCAGGAGGGCGCACTAGAGGAATTCATTGACTCAAGGAGGATGCCTCAAGGTTGTTGAACACCTTGAAGGAAGGATTGTGCAGAGGAGGGCACAAGGAATATGGAATTTCTGAGAATTCTGTGAGACTCTGCCAAGAGGGCATTGAGTGAATGCACAGGGCACACAGAAGGAACTCTATTTCAAGTTCAGTAAGAAGACATAACGTCTAAGGTTCTGTAAAAGCTCTGTTAGGAGGGCACCGAGCGAGAGCAAGGAGTGCAACGAGAAGAACTCTCTTTCAAGTTCTGAGATAGGGGAAGTGTCTAAGAGAAGACACTCACAGGGTTGCTGAATACCCTGTAGACTCTGCAAGGTGTGTATTGAGTAGAAGGACACCAGGAGGGCGTGAGGCATTTCTTTGCAAGAAATGGTCTCAAATCTGATTTTTTCAAAATCTTAGCAACACAAGGAGTGTGTGAGAGTGGACTTGTTCTAAGTCCATAAGCTCAGAAGAGAAATAGCAAGTAGAGCACGCACAGAGAAAACCTTTCAAGGTTTCTGAGTTGACAAGCTCAAGAGGGGAAGCGTTTCTATAACGCAGATGAGATCCAAGGGAACTGGGCTTGCAAAAGAATCATTGAAGGCCAAGTCCTTCAAGTGTCAAAAATCTTCCAAGGGAAAGGAAGAAGTGCAAGCTTAGGAGGAAGCTACAACTGTCATTGGATCGACACTGAGAGGAAAATATATGGACCATTGAATCTACGTCTAGACAATAGGAGGAGGTCACGGAGGAAACTAGTTGAAACAGACAGTGGAGACACTTTGAGGAGAAGTGTTGATTTTTCGTGAGCCGTTGGATCTAGAAAAGGTGTGCAAGGTTTAAACCTCGTAATAGCAGAAGGAAGAGGACTCGTCAAGTCTCAGAAGCATTAGGACCGTCCATTCTGGAGGACAGGTGGCAAAGATCTGGATCATTCGCGAATTCAGATATCGTGAGTGAGGAGGTGGAGTTCTTTGCACTACAAACCCCTGAGTCACGAGATTGCGATTCAACCTGAACCATTGATCGAGGAGGAAGGAGAGCCATGAGATTTGGTGTCTCGCTACCTCGGGTATCAGGGTTTTGGATGGTGAAGGATTTGCACCTTGATCACTAAAGTTGTGAAGTGTCGAGCGCCAAGGGCTCGAGTGAACACATGTCACGTCCATTAGGTGGGGACTGCAGGGTTGACAGGTGGTGCAAACATAGAGTGCCCAGAGAAAAGTGGAAGAAGGTGACAGGTGGAGGACATATGTCACCTGGGAAAGGAGTCAACCCATTGTTGACTTATCGCATCTCGTGGATTCGCGAAGGAGGAGCACGAGGGCTCAACACTCCAACTCGCAAACTCACGAGTTGCAAGTAGTGCTAAGCACTTGGCCCTAGCTGGTGGTTATGTTTGGAAGGTGCTAACAAGGAGGAGCCATACCCGTATCATATTCTCGGGTATCGGCGTTTGGAGAAAGAGGAGTCAAGTATCTTCGACTCATGAACTTGCAAGCTATGAGTTGTGAGAGGTGCTTGCACTAAGGCCTGGTTGTGGTTGAATAGAGGTGTAAGGCTCATGCTTGGTGTCAAGTTGTGTAGGGTGGGTTTTCATAAAGGACCTATGAATCGATACGTGAGGTTCCAATTTGGATATGAGGGAGTTGCTTCGGCTCGAGTAGAACAAAGAATGATCCTATGCGGATCTTGGATAGAGGGTTTGGGGGTCTGCATCAACCACTTGCTTTCGATACCCTCAATAGGTTTCAGGCTTGATACCCTTCTCATTGCAGTGCACACAACTGTTGACTGTACCCACCTAGTGACTGTTTGTGAGCTGGAAACCTAGTTGTCTTTATTTTAGGGGCTTACACAGGTGACTGCGGGGGTATACCACGGTACCTAGGGAAGACGTTGGGCCATGCTTTGTAGAGTATACCCAGAGGGTGCTTCCAAGTTCGAGTTGCACTTCCACCGGTAAGTTTCTCTAGTGTGTCTGGCATAATTGTTCTTCCTAATATATAGTGTTCTGCTTGATTTTCCTTTAGGAACTTTCAGTGTGTGCTCTGTGCTCCCTAGTTTTCCATAGTGAGTTAGTTAGTCATTACTTTGGGTCTCTGACCTAGGGTGGTAGACTGTCCACTCCATCAGTCGTGAGGACTTTTCGGTCTTCCTCTTAGAAACGTGGAGCTACCTCTTTATAGGCGTTGTTTTGATAACACTAGTTTGCCAAAGTCAATGTGTGAGACTTTTACGAAATTGAAAGATCTCACAAGGGGAGAACCTATGCATAATATCTTCATGGCTAAAATTACTAACGATACCAACCAAGGAACCCCTTCTAAAGGGTATTCTTGTGATTTTCCTTTCTTAGAAAATGTTGGTTTCCCTTTGATGGCCACTTTGTGCATTCTCTGGTTGAATGTGGGACTACCAGTTTGGTTGGGTACCATTCCAAATGTCCAGAATTCTCTTGACACTTCTTAGTTAAGGACCTTATGTCATGGGCATAATGTTGATGTTCCTTCATCAGCAAAGTCTTCTCCTCCTCCTTCTCCTACCTCTGGTGAAAGTATAGTTGCTAGTAACCGAAAGTCTAAATGAATTAGAAAGAGGAAGAATAGGAAGAAGAAATCACCAACCTCTGCCAGTCATGTTGGAGATAGGTCATCAACCTCTTCAAGTCATGTTGAAGACCAGCACCCAACCTTTGCAATTCATGCTGGGGGAAAGCACCCAGCCTCTGCAAGTCATGTTGGGAGACAAATTCCAATCCATTCTAGTCATACTGGCAATAGGTCTATAGCCTCTACGAGTCATGTTATCGATCCATCACCAACCTCTGCAAGTCATGTTGGAGATGTGAAGCCAACCACTTCTATTCATGTTGGGGGCATTGATTCTGTTGAGAAACCTATATGGATAGGATGTAAGCCTAAGTTTTCTTGTAAGCTTTGCAAGGCAGATCACCTTACTCATTTGTGCCCTAACATTCTAGAGATACAAAGATTGTGGCCCCTGTCTGCAATATCTTTTGATTCTGAGTCTTCTGAGGTTTCCTCACAACCTATTCAACCAGTGGTTGAGAAAGTGGTCATGATGAGGCATTCCTCGTTTGATCCCACTCCTCTTTTGGGGGGTGATGTGCCTGTAGACCATTTTGTCTCACAACCTATTCAACCAGTGGTTGAGAAAGTGGTCATGCCGATGCATTCTTCAGTTGATCCCACTCTTCTTTTGGAGAGTGACGAGTCTACCAAAGTGGTCACGCCGATATAAACTTTGGTTGATCCCACTCTTCTCTTGGGGAGTGATGTTTCTACCGACTATTTTTTAGCATTTCTAGTTCATTACTTTCAGAACAAGGGGGCATTCCGCTCGCTTTAAGCACACCCCCTCCAAGCCCTAGGATCGTTTCCTTTGATTGGAATGACCTTGTTGAGACCCGTCTTCCTTCTTCTACACCTTTTCAAATAAGGGTTGAAGTTAATTCAATAGACATTTATCAATGTATTGTGGATTAAGGAGCCTCTACAAGTATTTTATCCTCCTCGGTTTGGAAAGTCTTGGGATCTCCTGATCTTGTGTCTACTTCACATGAGTTGTTGGATTTCGACACATGTCCTAGTGAATGTTTGGGGGTTCTTCCTCAATTTCCTATCTCGTTAGGTGGGAAGACTATCCTTGTTGATGTTATAGTGGTGCAAGGCCCGTTAGATTTCAATATGCTTCTCAAGCGTGATCATGTATATGCTATGAATGATGTGGTGTCTACGCTCTTCCGGGTGATGAATTTCCCTCACAATGGAAGCATTGTCACTGTCGACCAGTTGGAATATGATAATCACCATCCTAATTCGGCATTAGTTCAGGCTGCCCCTTTATATGATCCTAATGTTGTGTAGACTCTACCCCGCCATGGGTTAATTATGTGGCATCTTATCCTCGGTGTTCAATTGCTTCTGAGCAGGAACTTGTGCAATCATGTTTTCCTTCTCGAGACTTAGTCTCATCAATTGATCCATTGGTTTATCCAATGGGGGTATGGGATCCCTTGCTTCCCCCTCTAGGTCCAAGTGATCTTGAGTCTCCTTCTGAGTCTGATCTCATTGTTTGTATATCCTCAATCCCTCGTGCTTGTGATTCTTCGTTGATAGAATCTTCCAATCCTAGCTAGAGCCTCCATCGTCATATGGAATATGGTCATTTTACTTCACAAATTGGGACCATCGACCCTCGTTTGTGTGATTTCTTGGATTTTGGATTGCCTTCAGATGAGGCTATCCTTGAAGCCATGACTATGATTTCTATACCGTGGGAGGACTTACACTGTGGTTTGTGTTTTCTTCCCTTTTGGGAGACTTTCCAAGTTGACTATCGAAGAGACTCTTGATCCGAGCCTAGCAATGGGCTCTACCTGAACTAGTTTCATACATGAGTTGTAGCCCCTCAAGTCCTTTTTAAGCTCTTTTTGGACTCTTTAAATATGAAAATATTGTTGAGCGATATTGTTTTCCTTCATGCTCACCAAACTAAAACTTGAAGGCACATCTGTCCAATGGTAGTTTACCCCTTTTTTGGTTTAGATGGTCAATTTTAAGAATAAAGGTACACTCTAGGAATTTTGGTTCGCTAGAAGAGTATTCTTAGGTATAGGTTAGACCATTTTCGGGCTTGAGGAACTAAATTTATGAAAAAGGAACCCCCATGGAGTCCATAGTTAAGCTCTTTTCAAACTCCATAAAATTGAAAAGATTGTCGAGTGACCTTGTTCCTTCACACTCGTTAAAATGGTCCAGAAGAACATCCCCTATGGAGTCCATAGTTAAGCTCTTTTTAGACACCTTAAAATTGAAAAGATCCTCGAGTGACCTTGTTCTTTCACACTCGTTAATTGGTTTAGAAAAAAAAACTACTTTCATGAGCTAACCCTTTTTTTCCGGCCTGTAGATTAAGGAGGAAAAAGGTACACCTTGGGAGATTCGTCTCGCTAGGAGATTTCTCTTAAGTAAAGTTTATACTTTTTCATGCTAAGGGGACTAAATCTAGAAAAAGGTTGTGAGTCCATAGTTAATCTCTTTTCAGACTCCTTAAAATTTAAAAGATTGTTAAGTGATCTTGTCTTTGTCACACTCATTAAAATAGTTTTGAATAGAAATATTTTCGATGCTAATTTATCTTTTTTTCGAACCGACTAGACTACCTTCGAAAAAGGTACTCCAACGAAGTCTTCTTTTATTCCTTTTTAGACTCTCTAAAAGTGAAAAACCATCTAGCTTACCTTCTCTGGTCTCGTGAAAAATACATTGAAGGGGGTTTCATCGTGTCTTATTAATCGCATTTTCATCCTTGCGTCTTTGGCCTAATGCCTGATCCATGTTGCTCTCAACTGAACCTTTGAATCATGCCTTATATGCAAGCCTTGTAGCACTTTTCCTCTGTGTCTTGACACCTTGACCCATGGAGGAATTTTCCCGAGTGTCCTTTCCCTGCACATGTCTCCTTGCTCTAAGCATTAGTGTGTTCCTTGTGCTTAGAACTAGTATGTTTGTGACACCCGTTCCTCCTTTGTAACGTAGCATTCTTTTATTCTTTTTCAAACTCTTCAAAAATATTGAAAAAGACAAAAAAATCAAATATACCCCAAAAAGAGGATGGGAAAAGTATTTTTTTTTTATGGAATCACAATGAGTTGCCCTTGGAAAAAGCACATTCTTTCGTTTGTTCATCAAGTTTTTATATTTAATATGACCTTAGGAAGTTGTTCTCTCTACATAGAGTTGTGTCCTCCTCCATTTGGTTATTCTTCCAAACACATGGAGAGTTTGTGTTGCCTCTGACATCATGAACTTATGTCAATGTCATGTTGCCCGAGTCTAATCATTTGTCATGCTATTGTCCAAAGGAATTCTTACCCAACCTGAGTCATCCTTCCTACATTTTGTCTCTTGACCTCATGCCTAACCATCCCTAAAAGTCCAATCAAGTCCTTGTTCGAAATCAATGAAGTTCTCTACCTGATCACCAAGATCCTCTTGTTTGTTCTCAATGAGCCATTGAAGACCTCTGGGTAGTGAAGTCATACACTCACATTACACTCCTACCTGATTTTTGAATATCTTGAAGTTGTTGCTCGAGCTCTGAAAGCCTCATCTCCATCCATCAGACTTCATTGGCTTCTTGAAGATGGATACTATATATGTATATCTTTGATTTTGATATGTACATCCGTTGTGTATTGCTTGCAGATACACTCTATATAGTTATATGACATGGATCTACAATGTATTTGATTGGAATCCATGATTTATTTCATCTTGAGCATTGGTATGCCCACCTCAGTGAGACAATTGTTATTTTGCAGATGGCACCTCCCGAACTCTGGTCCCGGGCTCACTCGTTTCATACGTTGGTGAATATTTGTAATGTATTTTGGCCATTAGATGTTATTTTGACCTCACACATTAGGGAGAATCTGTTATAACCCTAAATCACACGATGCATGCATACTTGGCATAAGGCCCTCTTACTTGTTATTTTTGCCAAACCATCACTAAGCAACTCTTCTTAAAAACCATATTTTTGAAGATGTACGCGCCCTGCACCACTACTGCCTGCATACAAACGCTTGATGCATCACTATAGATCATGTACATACACTAGTTGCACCATTACATCCCACGTATACCCACAAATGTTTCAAAAATTAAAAATTTGCAAGGAATTCATTGAGATTACAGGCTATTGGGTAGTTTTCCAACTGTCCCACTGCCTATAGCCCATCACCCAACTGAATAACCATCCTTTTTTCATATAAAATGAGATGTTGGGGTCTCATTCCTAACATAAGCATAAGAACAGTGAAACTCTGCCCATTTCACATCCCCTCCTTGCCCCAAGAATTTGCAGCCACCTTGTGAATTTTGTGCCAGAATTGTCCATTCTTTCCTTTTTCCTATATCATAAGCCTATTCCATCCCCTAGAGAAAGGTTGAGAGGAAAAATATATGTGGAAGCGTAGTTGGAGCTTGGTGAAGAAGAGCCTGGACCAGGTTCGAGGAGCATTCACCGATCTCATTGTAAGTAAACTTTGTGATATCAATAAAAGGAATACCTTTTCTGTCCCGAAATATGATGTGTTCAATCTTTATGTTTGATTTATGTTTTATACTAGCATCTAACCCACTAATTCATATATAATATGCATGTTTGTAGTTCCTTTTCTGACTGCTTGTGAATGCAGGTCAACCTTAGGAGGAGACTTGTAGTCAGTGGAGCAATCGAACGCGAAAGGATCGACACCAGACGTGGAGTTTAAGGTAGAGTTACGGGATATTTTCACTTTGTATTTTATGCATGAATGTGGGGTATATTCAGGGTAGTTATTAAAAACTAGGAGACTTTTATATGGTTAGATCTTCCTACATGTTGAACCCTAGTGTAGTCCATAGGGGGGTTTTCCCACTATAGCATCTATTGTAAGTGCAACGCAAGCCTGAGATGAATTGCAGAAAGAATAATAAAGAAGCCAACAATTGTGGACTTAGCCCAAAGTTTGGGTGAACCACATTAACCTCTATGTTTGAATATCTTTTTATGTGATGTTTCATGAATTTTCTACTTATGCATAACTAGATGTAGATGTGTGTAGTGGATGATTGATGCAAAATAAAGATAAATGTAACAATGAATATTTTATATTGCAACCTGTGTCACAATGAGGTTGCATAATTAAAGTTACTAATTGATCAAGTGATAAGGGACAAAGAATATGGTGCATAAGGAAAACAACTAGGAATGAACATGCTAATGGCCTCACATTCCTTCATACCTAAAAAACTTGGTTCCTGCAGCCCCAATAGATGCCTCGGGTGAGACTTAACTTGCATGCAGGTTATGCTGAAAGGATCGATGTCTATAGGGTTTGTTGGTTAGATAACTTAAACCTAGGGTCTTACAACCACGAGCCAACAAATAGTTATGTTGGCGAGATCTGTGATTGAGGGAATTTTCTAGAGGCCAACTAAGAAAGAGATCATTGAATGGCTAGAAAGGAAGGAATGAGAATTTTCTCAAAAAGAGAATAGAAACCCTCAGATTTGCAATGAGAAATGGATGCAAAGGTATGTGTACATAAAGATGCATGAAATTTTATTTGGTGAATTTTAAATTATCTTAACTGAGTGGTTAGAAACATTAGTGGAGAATAATAGAAGATACCAAACTACAGTGCCGAGGAACTAGACTCTTGATTGGGTAAGACAATTAAACTCTGTAAGTAAGAATACTTCTCATGTAGTTAATTTATGGTTGAAAAATATAGTGGGAGGTTATATTACAAAATTTGCAATAGATTGTACCTAGTCATACAATGTTGCAAAGAGGGATTTATTTAAAGGTCCACACAGAAGGTTTATGAAATCATTGGGTACTTGGATAAATATTGTTGTGTGACAATGTGTCATGATGATGGAGTTTGATTTCTAAGGGGATTTGTGCACATAGGGGAACTGGGGGATCATTAGAGGATAGTCTAAATCTAGGGAAGAATGAAGGAAGAAATGCATAAGGAAGGGAGGGACTGAGGATGCATAGAAATGAATAAGGTGTATTAGAAGAGGAAGACGAGTTTGGAATACTACGTAGTGGAAGAAGGTACAAGAAGTTGAAGACTTGGGTTGAGAAAGGAGAGATGTACAGTGAGACTAAGGGACGGAACCATGTGCAATAGCTCATATCATTGAGATACCACACATAGAAGTAGAGGAAGAGGATTCTTAATGCAGTCCTATAATAGAAGAACTGGTAAGTCCTACTCAGACTGGATCCTATGTCAAATCCACAACCTTGTGTGTATCACCTAGATCAGAAACAACATTTGAGGATTTTTCAAAAGAACTTATAGTTAGCAAAGGAAGACAGAGTAGCAGTAGCTAGAGCCGTGGGAGAAATGCATCAAGTCAGAGTCGACCAACATCATCGAGGGGAGGTACTACACAAAAAATCATGGCAGGTTTAGACAACACACTAAGACTTCCTAAGTTCTAGGGAGTTGGGTCGGAGGATTCGGAAAAACATCCATTCATATGTGAAATAATTTAAGCCGTGAAGAATTTATAGGATGAAGCTGTAAATATTACGCAATTGGAAATAAAATTTAGAGACCGTGCATTAGTATGGTATATGAATTTGCATAGTACCACACCTATAGGACAAGCAATGAAATTATCATAAATTAGACAAGCATTGTTGAAAGAGTTCAAGAATCCAAAGTATGAGTCGTAATATATCACAAAGATGAAGGAAATCAAGCATGTGCAGAATGAGTCAATTTGGGACTATGATCAAGGGTTTAAGGATTTGATGGGTAGAATGAATTTCTAGATCCTTGATAAACAACACAAATAATGGTTTATTGCAGAACTCCTACCACACATTCACAAGTCATTGATTCATTAGAAGGTTGCATCATAGCCTAAATCTCTGGAGATTGCAATGAAACTGTAATCATCTTCTGTAGGAGATGGCGGGGGGATGGCACAAGTTCAAACATAGTTAGCTTCCTTGACAATTCAATTGGAAAAACTAACAAAAAGGTAGGAGAAGTGGGAACAAGTTTGGTGTACCAAATGTAGGACTGAAGGACACCAAAGGATGAATTCCCAACATTTGTACATTATTTGGAGACTGGAGCACTGAATCAATTACCAGGAGGGGGATACTTTGAAATATGTAAGAAATGGGGACATCATCCGACTGAGTTTCCATTACTGCAGAAATACCAGAGTATGCCAAGGAACTTATTTTGTAACTTTTGCAAGTCATTCATGCATGAAGAGAAGGACTGTCGCTCATTCAGTTTGATGAGAGAGCGCACTTCAGATATGTGTAGGATCTAGGAGGAGAATCTTGTGACAAAGGGAGGTGGTCCATAGTATAATAATAAGAGAGGATTTAATCCAGGAAACTGAGAAGGATTTGGTAGAGGTCTAGGTAGAGGACCAATAATATGTTATAATTTTAATCAACCAGGACACTTATCTCGCAACTAATAGAATCTGTGTACAACCTGCACATGTTGTAGAGAACTGGATCATGTGAAAAAATGTTTTCCTCAACCTATTGTGAAATGGCATACAAAAGGAAATCAAAACCAAAACCCAAACAAGAATGTACAAAAGATATCAACCGAGAAACACAATGAAGGACCTAGAATAAAAGTTGTTACATGCAGAGGAGATAGAAAATGGGATGATGTGATAAATAGAAGGAAGTAGGTTGATCAATGGGTAATGAAATCAACATGACCTATGACAACATTTGACCCTTAGAAAGAGAAGGATAAGTATCATAGGGAAAGAAAAGAGATACTAAGACCATATTGGGTAGCATCAACATCATCTGCGCCTCCTTTCTGTGATTGTACTATACCAGAAAAGGTGCTTGAGAAGATAAGTAATCTAAGAGAATTTATGAGAAGTTGCATAGAATTGATGAAAGATGAAACTGCATTGAATGAACTATGTGAAATGATTGACCATTGTGCACAAGAAAGGGAAATTTGTGTTGCACAAAGGGTAATGAATCAGGTACTACGTAAAAAGAAGACCAACGGAGAGTTCAAATTAAACACACAGATTGGGGAATATGATGTGGATAACATTATTTTAGACTTGGTTTTTTATGTAAATGTGTTACCAAAGCAAACATGGGAAATGATGGGGAAACCCAAGTTGTGTTTGTTGGACAATTGGTTTGGATAGTTAGTTGTCATTGAGTTCAATCCTTAGAGATTGATGCAAACCCTTGGAGAAGTTTGGAATCCCAAGATATGTGGTTGAGATAGATGGATAGTTAGTTGTCATTGATGGATTGGTTGATGTCAACATATGTGTTGGGTGCATTTGATGAATTCTACATGTATCCCCGAAGGTATGGTCATGGAACCCATAGTTGATCGAGGAATAAAGACATGAAGGTCATTGTATTTGAAAGTAAGACTATCATAGATGAGTATTACGCATCATTCTGTTTTTGGTGATATATGGTATGCCACGTAGTTCCTCATGGTTGAGGAGATATGTCTTTGTGAAGTTGGAGGACCCTAAAAAAATCATCTAGAAGTTCCTAGAAGGTCAACAAAGAAGTCAATTATTCTAGACGCTCCTAAAAAGTCATCAAGAAGATTGCTAGTCAAAATGGTTGCAACTAGAAGTTAATTATGGGTAAAGTTGTTGCAAAAAGAAAATAATTAAAAATAAATTAGTTGCAACATGAAATTGTGGGTTTAGTAATTATGGGTAAAGTAGTTGCAACAAGAAGGTGGGTTAGCCCTAGAAGAAGGAAGATGGATAAAATAGTTACAATATGGCCCATAAAGGAAGGCACTTGGGAAGAATAAATAAGAGATCAAGAGAACCCCATTAGAACCTATTGAGCACATTGAATATCTATCTTGTGAAAGGTTATTGACATGTACTCATTGAAATATCTGAGGTAGTTGCATAAATTTGATAGTTCTGTAGCTGTAGGTTTTGGTAGTGGAAGAAATTCAAAATATTTGTAGCCGTGGGTGATTCTATAGCCACAGGTTTCGATAGCTACATAAAGTGGAAGTTTCGGTAGATGCGGGTAGTTCTGTAGCCATAGGTTTTGGTAGCGACAGAAATTTGATAGTTTTGTAGCCACGAGTGGTTTTGTAGCCACAGGTTTTGGTAGCTACAAAAAGTGGTAGTTTTGGTAGATGCGGGTGGCTATTTATCCACATATTTTGATAGCTACAAAAAGTGGTAGTTTTGGTAGTTGTGGGTGGTTTCATAGCTACAAGTTTCAATAGCTACATAAAGAGACAGTTTTGGTAGCCGTAGGTGATTTGGCAGCTGTAGAAAGTTGGTAGTTCAGTAGCCGCATCAGAGTTGTAGATTGGAATTGTTCCAGTTATTGCATGGTATGGTACATGTATTAATGATGATGCAATAAGGTTTCTATAGGATTAAAGGTATCTCTATATCCATATTTTGAAGGTTCTATCTTGGTGATGGTATGGTACATGTTAAGGTTATATCTTGGTGATGGTATGGTACATGCTTGGTGATGTTAGCACATGATGAGATACATCTTTGTGATGTTATGGTTCATGGTTTGATCCATGGTTTCGAAAATGGTTGAGGCACATATCTTGATGATGATATGGTGCATTATTAGAGGCACTTATTGGTGATCTTGGTATATGTTTGGTACATGAATAGGGGCATTATGTGGTGATGTTATGCATATGATTTGAGATATACTTTTGGTGATTGTGGCATGAGTTGCATGCATTTGTGAGTGGATCTGGTTGATGATGAAATAGTGGAAGTGACAGGTTGATGGTTTAGTATCAATGGCAGTGACAGTTTGACATTGACAGTGACAGGTTGACAATGGCATTGATTGTGGTAGTGGCAGTTGGTCTACACTTATATTTCAAGGTGATATGATAGGGAAATGGAAGGGGGTTGTGGCCTCCTTCTAGTTGGTGATGGAGAATCAGGGAGTTGGATCTTCCTTCAGGTCGGAGCCTGTAAACTATGGGGTTGGAGCCTCCTTCCAATTGTAGCTGGTAAATCAGGGAGTTGGAGCTTCCTTTAGGTTGGAGCCTGAGAATTAGGGGGTTGGAGCCTCCTTCCATTTGGAGTTGGAAAATTGGGAAGTTGGTGCTTTATATGAATGTATTTCTTCTGACATATAAGAAAATCATTCTATGGATTTCTCCCACATTGGTTTTCCATGTAAATCTTGGTGTACTTTGTATCTGCGATTATTTTATTATGCATTGCTAATTTATATTGTCGATGATGTACTAAACATATATGATAAACTATTGAATGGTAATCGATCAAGTTAATGTTTATATTATTTGATTATACATTGTGATGGAAAGTGGTTAAAAGTGATAAAAGTGTGCATACTGATTCATCCCCCATCTAAGTATTCCAACAATTGGTATCAAAGCCAGCTCCTTCAGGAAATAGTTTAACCACTGGAAGGTAGATCATGGAGAGAAAAAATATGTATAAGAATTGAATACCACAGTTTGATGGAAAACACTATGCATTCTAGAGAATAAGGATGAAAACATATATACAAGCACAAGGATTTGATGTTTTTCAATCAGTAGTAGACGGATAAAAAGATCATGCTAGTCTTCCAACAAATAACGATGGAAAGAAACTCAGTCAAAACAATTCGAGGGACAAAAATTCTATCATGAATGGTCTGGTTGATTCAGTATATGTCAAAGTTATTCATTGTGATTCTGCAAAGGAAATTTAGGACAAACTTCAGAATGTTTATGAAGGAGATTCCAAAGTTAAGGAAACAAATCTTCATACTTACAGAGGTCAATTTGAACAATTGAAAATGAAGTAAGATTAATATATTACATCTTAATTCTTACGAGTTGATGAAACAATGAACACATTTAAATGATTGGGAGAAGAAGTTGATAAATCTATAATTGTTCAAAAGGTACCGATATCTCTTCCAATGAGATTTGATACTAATATTTCAGTACTAGAAGAAAGAGTAGATCTAAGTACGATAAGCATGGATGAGCTACATGGAATATTTGCAGCTTATGAAATGACAACAAATCAGGAAAATCCATCCAAGACAGAAGCAATATTGAAAGCATCCAAGAACACAAATAAGAAGAAAAATCTCGATTCAAAGCCAAATTGCAGTTGTAGTGATGATTCAGACAAGGACAAAGAAATATCCAACTTCGTAAGGAAGTTAAAAAAAGGAACTGGAAAGTACAAAGGTATGTTTCCCTTAAAATGTCTTAATTGTGGTAAAATTGGTCATTTTGAAAATAAGTCTCCTTATGCTAAGAACTCAGATAGTGATGAAGAAGATGATCCCAATAAAGAAAAGAAATATCAAAGGGGAAATAGAAGGAAAGTGTTCAAGAAAAATCTCTACTCAAGAGAAGACAGTTCTTCATTTGATGAAGATGATGTAAGCAATAGTGACTCGGAGAGAGTACTCTTTATGGCTATGGAAAATAAGAAAATAAATATTGAAAGTGAAGAAGAAGGTGAAGTGGATTTTGAGGCAGAATTAATCAGTGCTTTAACTAAGATGAAAAAAGAAAGGAATAAAAACAAATCATTCAAAGAATAAAACATATTTTTGAAAAACCAACTTGAAGAAGGTAAGAGAAAGGAAGAAGTTATGTAGATCCAGATGATAAAGAAAGAAAAAGAGTGTTCAAATCTTGAAAAAGAAATCTTGACATTAAGAGTTGAAGTCAACAAACTCAACAATAACTTGAAAAGTTCTCAAGTGTTAGAAACATTCTCGACGGTCAAAGGCCATTCAGTGGAAAATTTGGACTAGGATACAAGGATGTTCATTTTGAGCAAGGTTCAAGCTCCATGACGAAAGCAACGGAAAAAAATGAGTTGTGCAGAAGTTCTCAGAGGAAGGAAGCATGGTCAACAAGAATCATAAATGAATGAATATAGAATACCTTCTACATTTAGGTAGAAAATAAATTTCAATCATCATCAACCAAGATAGGAATCTAGAATGACTACACCACAAACAAGATCATTCATTCCCACGTATGTAAATTTATTTTATGGCCATTTCTTTAATTGTACTAAATTTGGACATAAATATGGATATTGCAGGGCTTATGAAATAAATGTTCAAGAAAGAAATTATTATGTGGATCCCATAATATTGAATGTTATAAATGTCACAAATATGGACACGTAGCTCGAAATTGTAGAAGCATGATAGAGCCTCCCATGAAGGAAAACACTGATGTCATATATAGGAAAGTTTGGAGAAGAAATGAAAAACAAGAAGAGAAGGTGAATGAAGACCAAGTCCCATATATCATACTCAAATTATTTATAGCAACGCAAGATCATAATGAATTCATAGGCCAAGAGGAAGATGATAGAATCTATAAAGACGATGAAGTCAAAATCTAGGAAGAAAATGAAAAGAATGTTAGAACTCAGGAAGAGGATGAATAGGAAGATGATGAATCCACAGATGAAGAAGAATATTACTCTACATCAGAGCAGGTATTTTCTGAGCCACTCGGATTTGAGACTCCAAGTGAATATGAATATTGAATAGGGGGAGTCAGTGTAGTAGCTACTACAAATTAGAGAACCATCTTTTGATCAGGTTGAAGTATTTGCAAAGACAGATAGAAAAACTACAAAATGGCAAATTGATTAGTTGATAAGTATTTTTTCCATGCATATATTAGTTTCCATTTACAAAAGAAGATTTTTATGATTATATTCCTTCAGGTAGACATATCTTTAGTACAAGTTGTTCCAGACATGTAGAGTTTGATTTACAGATAGAGTAGATCAATGGACACATTTGATTCAGTTGTAGTTGTGAATCCTTCATGATAGTACACTGATAGATGGGTTAGCATTGTGGACAATTGAGTAAAATAGTTATGGAAAACTTATGACATATGGACAAATATGGATCATTAGAAGGTACATAAAACATGGGTCAGAGAAAATTCATAGTTGTGTATCAGTGGAATCAGATGAAATCAGTTGGTCACAGAAATGCAAGCAGTGAAAGGAACAACAAAAAAGGGAAAGAGAAACCTTCAACATAATTTATATCATCAAAGGAACATTGTTGAACAACATGGTCATGAAAAATCATTTGAAGTCAAGAAATTTTAAATGCCTTTTTATATATATCAGACAGTTACAAGATGAAGCACCAATGGAAAATTAGCAAGCATTGGAAGATAGGAAAGGAAACACTTACAGGTAGCCCTACATTGGTTTACACGACATCTTACAAAGAAGTCAAGGGAAGAGATATCATCAAATAAAAATATCAAAAACAAAATATTAGAAGCATGCAGATAAGGGGAGACATACCGACATGGGGAGTTATCCTTTTTCCCATGATGTCAAAGGAAGAGAAAGATAAGGATTTTTCAGAGAAGGTATATTTTCAGGGGAAGTCACATAAGGAGAGAAAAATTTGAAGAAAAATAACAACAACATGGAGAGAGAGAGAGAGAGAGAGAGAGAGAGAGAGAGAGAGAGAGAGAACATATGCATGAATATAGGGGGAGAATCCCCAAGGAGATAGACACTTTGCCATTTATTTCAAAGGGGGAGAGTGAGAAACATTGATGAGGAGCAATGGTCACAAGGGGAGCATAAGCGTTGGAGCATTTGTATCACCATCAATGTTGGTGTTTCCATCAAGGCCAAAGGGGGAGATTTTTGGACAGTTGGTTTGGGCAATTGGTTGTCATTGATGTAAACCATTGGAGATTGATGTCAACCCTTGGAGAAGTCTAGAATCCTTAGAGATTTGGTTGAGATAGATGGGAAGCTATTTGTCATTGATGGATTGGTTGATGTTATCATATGCATTGGGTGCATTTGATGAAGTCTACATGTAGCCCCAGAGGTATGGTCATGGATCCCATAGTTGATCAAGGAATAAATACATGAAATTCAATGTATTTGCAAGTAAGACTATCATAAATGGATAGTATATGTCATGCCATTTTCAGTGATATACGGTACGCCACATAGTTCCTCACGATTGAGGAGATATGGATTTGTGAAGTTAGAGGACCCTCAGAGAATCATCTAGAAGTTCCTAGAAGGTCAACAAAGAAGTCAATTATTTTAGAAGCTCCTAGAAATTCATCAAGAAGTTTGCTAGTCAAAGTGGTTGCAAATAGAAGTTAATTATGGGTAAAGTTGTTGCAACAAGAAAATAATTAACAAGAAATTAGTTGCAACAAGAAATTGTGAGTTTACTAATTATGGGTAAAGTAGTTGCAACAAGAAGGTGGGTTAGACCTAGAAGAAGGAAGATGGGTACAACCGTTACAAGATGGCCCCTAAAGGAAGGCACTTGGGAAGTATAAATAAGAGATCAAGAGACTCCAATTAGAACATATTGAGCAAATTTAATATCTATATTTTGAAAGGTTATCGGTAGGTACTCATTGCCATATCTGAGGTAGCTGCATAAAGTCGATAGTTTTGTAGCCGCAAGTTTTGGTAGTGGTAGAAATTCGACAGTTTTGTAGCCTTGAGTGGTTTTGTAGCTGCAGGTTTCGGTAGCTACAGAAAGTGGCAGTTTTGGTAGCTGTGGGTATTTCTGTAGCTGTAGGTTTTGGTAGCGGTATAAATTTAATAGTTCTATAGCCATGGGTGGTTCTGTAGCCGTAGGTTTCAGTAGCTACAGAAAGTGGCAGTTCTAGTAGCTGCGAGTGGTTTTGTAGCCACATGTTTCGATAGCTACAGAAAGTGGTAGTTGTGGATGGTTTTGTAGCTACATGTTTCGATAGCTAAGAAAGTGACAACATCGATAGCCATGGGTGATTTGGCAGCTGCAGAAAGTTGGTAGTTTAGTAGCTGCATCATAGTTGAAGATTAGAATTGTTCCAGTTGTTGCATGGTATGGAATAGGTCTTGATGATGATGCAGTAAGTTTGCTACATGATTAAAGGTATGTTCATCTGCATATGTTGAAGGTTATATCTTTGTGATGGTATGGTACATGTTAAGGTTATATCTTGGTGAGGTAGGGTACATGTTAGTTATATCTTGGTAATGGTATGGTACATGCTTGGTAAAGTTAGCACATGATGAGACACATCTTGGTGATGTTATGGTTCATGGTTTGATGCATGATTTGAAACATGGTTGAGGAACATATATTGATGATGATATGGTGCATTGTTAGAGGCACTTGTTGGTGATATTGGTAAATGTTTGGTACATGAATAGAGGCATGATGTGGTGGCGTTGGGCATATGTTTTGAGATATGCTTTTGGTGATCGTCACATGAGTTTCATGTAGTTGTGAGTGGATCTGGTTGATGATGAAATAGTGGAAGTGACAAGTTGATGGTTTAGTATCAATGGCAGTGACAGTTTGATAGTGACAGGTTGACAATGACAGTGATAGTTTGAAAGTGGCAGTGATTGTGGTAGTGAAAGTTGGTCTACACGTATATTTCAAGGCGACGGGATGAGGCAAGGAAAGGGGGTTGTATCCTCCTTCTGGTTGGAGCCGATAAATCAGGGATTTGGATCTTCCTTCAGGTTGCATCCTATAAATAAGGGGTTGGATCCTGCTTCTAGTTGGAGCTAGAAAATTGGGAAGTTGGTGCTTCCTATGAATTCATTTATTTTGACATATAAGAAAATCGTTTTGTGGTTTTCTCCAGCATTGGGTTTCCATTTAAATCTTGGTGTACTGTGTATATTTAATTATTTTATTATGCATGATTGATTTATATTGTTGATGACATACTAAACATAGATGATAAACTATCGAATGGTAACTGATCAAGTTAATGTTTATATTCTCTGATTATACATTGTGATTGAAAGTGGTTAAAAGAGATAAAAGTGCTCATATTGATTCACCCCCCCTCTCAGTATTCCAACAGATTTGGTCTCCTATCCAGTTAAGATTGGAAAACCAACACAATATAGTCTTGATTGGATGTTTAACATGAGTACTTGTGAATATAGATGGGGTGTGCAGTCTAGCATATTTAGAATCCATCGAGATCATGGATGATAGTCATCCATATCCAACACTGATGGGGTTAAAAGGAGCCTTTGGAAATCAGGTGATCATTAATATGAAAAGAAGGGAAATGATATTTGAGGTAGGAGACTTGAAGGTTACTGCAGTGTTGGATCCAACAGAAAAAAATAGGTACATAGAGCCAATGAGAGGGAACAAAATTGACAACTTGTATAATATGTCTGTGTGGATGGATGACTATGTTAACACCATGACAAATGGTGCACTAAGTTGGAGAAGCATTAGATCATGTGCATCAAACTCAGAGGAAGGTTTGGAGCATTGGTATCATAGGATGCATGAAGTATCCACTAGATGATGTGCACACATAACTCGATTGATGGATTGGAACATAGTTATGTGATCCACCCATGTATCATGGATTGACTGATATAAGCTCGTTTGTAAAGGCATTTGAGTTGCAGGTACTGAACAAAAAAGGTTGTTGGCATTAGATGTTGTCTTGAAGGCCACTCCAGCTAGATAGTGGGATGCACACAAAGAGGGAATGGAAGACTGCTCATAGTGTAGAAGCTTGATACAAGTGAGATTTGGTACCGAGGTGGAGTATATTATGTAGAAATATGTAGGAGTGAGTGATCTAGTAGATCATGTTGGTGCAAAGACATATAAAGTTCAATTCTGAAGAAGAAATGGAAGCACAATTTTATACATACTTTGGATAAAATTCCTAATAATTGGTACTTGGAACTAGAAATGCACAGAGAGACAACAAATCGGGATGATCTAATACAAAATTTTAAGGTAACATTTACTTTTGAACATGAATCTCCAATAGTATATGCGACTTTATAGGTCATTAGAAACAATATTTTCTCAAAAGAAGGGCCAATGGAGGTAGTATCTATGTGTAGCACACACAGAGGTTCTATGCTTTTCCATGAGTTACTGGAATGTTACAATATGGCTAACGAAGAACATGATGAGGAAGATCCAAGGAATATACAAGTAAATGAAAAAGAGGGGGAGCATGCAGTAGAAGGACCAAATATTGAATTTGTTGCATATTCACAACCAGTAAATACACAGAAGGTAAATATTGGGACAGAAGAAAACCCAAAGTTTGCACTCATAGGTAATTATTGGAATGATGAAATGATGGTGAAGATTGCATATTTACTATGCGAGTATCAGGACCTATTCCCAAATACTTTCTCAAAGATGAAGGGGATAGTTGGTGAGTTAGGATAAATGAAGATCCTTTTGAAACTAGAATCTAAATCAGTGAGACAAAGACTTTATAGGTTAAATCTGAAGTATAAAGAGAAGGTGAAAGAAGAGAAAGTATAAAGAGAAGGTGAAAGAAGAGATAGACTGAATGTTGGAAGCATGGATTGTTGAACCAGTGGTGGAATAAGAATGGATAATTCCAATGGTAGTGCAAGATAAGAAGACATGGGGAATCAATATTTGTGTAGACCTAAGGAATTTGAATGATGCATTCCTGCATGATCCATTTCCAACACCATTTATAGATGAAGTTCTAGAGAATGTAGGGGGTTAGGAGGCTTATTCTTTCACAGATGGATTTTTCAGGCTATCGTCAGATTAAGATTGCACAATAAGACATGTATACGATTACTTTTTCAACAAATTGGGGAAGTTATCAATACACAGTGATGCCTTTGGGATGAAGAATGCGCCTAGAGTTTTTTCAAGATTAGTTGTAGCAAATTTTAAGGAATTTATTCATAAGTTCCTTGAAGTGTAATTAGACAATTTTATTGTGTTTAATCTATTGAAGGATCACATATAAGTGCTCAGGTTGATGTTGGATAGATGTAGACAATTTCAGATTTCACTGAATTTGAAGAAATGTATTTTCTTCGCACCTTATAGAATTTTGTTGGGATATGTGGTATGTAAGCAGAGATTGTTAGTGGATCCTACCAAGATTGCAGTGATTTTGGATTTAAAACTACCCACCTCAGTCAGACAGTTGAGAGAAAATCTAGGTCATACAAGAAATTGTAGGAAGTTTATTAAGGGTTATGAGCAGATCACAACACCCTTGGAGAAGTTGTTGAAGAAAGAATCTAAGTTGCAGTGGAATAATGATTGTCAGAAAGGCTTGGATATATTAAAGCATAAATTAGTGACCACGTTGATTTTGATCTTCCCAGATTGGAAGGAGTTCCATGTTCATGTATATGTTTCTTCCATAGCTTTGGGTACAATATTATCTTAGCTAAGAGAAGGAGACATAGACCACCCAATCACATTTTCAAGAAGGAATTTGTCAACAACATAAAATAATTACAATACCATGGAATGAGAAGGGTTGGAAATGGTATATGTGCTATAAAAGTTTAAACATTATTTACCATGGTCTCACTTTAAGATATATACAGACCATTTTGCACTAAGATACTTAGTGAAAAATCCAGTGTTGGGGGGGGGGATAATATGCATATGGTTATTATTGTTCTAGGAATATGATTTCGAAGTTGTTGTGAAACCAAGGAAGTTGAATGTTGGACCAAATCACTTATCAAGAATACTATCAGGAGAAGATGCATGGAATCTGGATGACAACTTTCCATATGCATACTTATTTTCAGTTAAAATGGTGGACTACTACTTCATAGACATTGTGCAATTTTGAAGTACATGAATGGCCCCATCGAACATGATAGTTGTGCGGAAGAAAAAACTGTGGTTAAAGCAATGGACTATCATTTAATTGAAGGGAGCTTATACAAGTTAGGTGTATATGGAATACTATGATTATGTGTGTTAGAGCATGAAAGGACAATGATACTCTCAGAAGTACATGAAGGAATTGCAGGAGGACACTATGTAGGTATAGCAATAGCGTAAAGAGTTTTGTGCATAGGGATTTGGTGGCCCACACTTCATAAGGATGCTAAACAATACTATTAGACATGTGATGTTTGTCAAAGGGTGGGAAATCCATCTAGAAGGGATGAGATTCCTTTACACCCGTATGTTACATTGCAAGAATTTGATAAATAGGGAATAGACTTTGTTGGCCTGATCAACCCACCAACGAGAAGATCATGAGCTAAGTATATTTGTCTAGATGGGGAAAAACAACATGATTCATAGACTGCATTGCGGAGATCACTGTGAGGTTTATATTTGAGAATGTTGTCACATGATTTGGATTCCCGCACATTTTACTCAGTGATCAAGGAACACACTTCCTGAATAGGATGATTGCAACATTGACTGACGATTTTCAAATTCATCATTAGAAGAGCATGCCATATCACCCTTAGGCCAATGGGACAGTAGAAACTTTTAATAAAATTATGCATAATTCTCTGAAAAATATCTGCAATGTAGGAAGAGATGATTGGGACTTAAGGGTTCCTACGGTGTTATGGTCATATAGGAATACAAGTAAAATGTTAACAGGAAAAACACATTTTAGGTTGGTCTATGGGAAAGAAACAATAATGTCAATGGATTTTATTATGCCCAGTCTGCACATTGCATTGATTACTACTCTTTCATACCTTGATGTAGTAGACGAGAGATTTTCATAGTTAGTACATCTTGAGGAAGATCGATTTGTCATGGGATTCTATCAACAAGTTTAGAAGGAAAGAGAAAAGGCATGACATGATAGACATATTAAACAAAAAAAAATCAAGTGGGGGACTTAGTATTTCTATACGACAGTAAGTTCATGAAGCATCTAAGAAAGTTTAAAATGCATTGGTTAGGACCATATATGATTAAGCATGTAACAAAGACAAGAGTTGTGCAGTTGGAAACGCTGAATGGAGAATTCCTGACAGGAATGATGAATGGAAGTCAACTGAAACTTTATAAGGAAAATTGAATTACCATGCACTAGTTTGACCTACACAAGAACCTTTGTATTATAGTAGTGTACTATAGTAGGAAAAAGAAAAAGGAAAAAGAACAAAAAAAAAGAGAAAAAGAAAGAAAAAGAAAACCAAAGGTAATAAAACACCTACACAGAAAAAGTGAGTGTTGTACAAATAAAAGAAACAACGCAATGATAGTTAGGTGCAAATAGAAGAGCGCGTGGAATAGGACTGTAATGGTCGTTAAAGGCATTAAAATGTTGTAAACAATGATTAAAGAGTATTAATGACAGGTCATAAAGATGACGCATAGACATAAATGGAAACCACTATCGAAGATCATGACAGACTGGCAGTACGAGGTACAAATATAATAGGCGATATGGAAATAAAGAAACATTAAATCAAGCATTCATCACACCACTGGTGGATAAGAAAATTAATTCAAGCATGAAGGGACATGGACAACTGGCAAAGGGGCACAAAATTCATGAAGAGTTGAAAAGTATTGGTTATTGTCACTTAGAGTTGCATGTGAGTAAGAAATAGTTGAGAGATATATTATAGAGCCGAGAATCGTATTACATAGCCGACAAAAAAACCTAGAGTCAAAGCAGTTTATAGAAATGGAACCACCAAAAACAACGACACTTGTACCAAAGAAAGCTCGAACAAGAGAGAAACCAATAGAACCAGAGGTTGAGGAAATGCCAAGAGCATCATTATCAGAGCTGAGGTTTCCCTGATACTACGTTTTTTCCAAGGAGGGATGATGCCCCACTAGTAATATTACAAAAGACTCCCTACTATGAATTGGGGACGTCAGACATCCTAGATGGGATCATCGTCGACATAGACATGTTAGGGAGGGTGTCACAACTCAAATATGTGGACCATGATATTACATACACATCAAAGTTCCTTGAACTTGTGCCAAAACACTACTTGGAACTGAGGAAAAATCCAACAATAAACCAGAGCATACCTATGCCAAAGGTATGGGCAAGAGGACTGGAGAAAGCAGACACACTAAACCAGTCCGACATTCCACATTTTGGTAGGAGCAACGAGGAGAATGCATGGGTCAAGTTGCTTTTAACGTGTGTGCATGGCTGATATTTGTGGCTAGAAAGGGACATTTTGATAGATACATTTCTAATTGCAAGGATCACGGGATTATGAACATAGGAACAAGATCCAAACTCTCTGTTTGCAGAAAAGAAAACTGACAGGATGTTGTCATAGGCAATTAGGGAAAATTTCATACAATTAGAGGTGTGCATGGGTTGGATGTGCCAAGCATATGTGACCCAATAGTGAGGCTTTCCATGTAGGACTCAACATGCAATTTACCAATGAAATGATGAAAATACCTGGTGCCATCGGAAGTGATAACTGCGGTGGAGAAGTGCGTTGAAGGGGTGTCCATGAGATGAGCACCTTACTTATTGAACCAGTTCCTCCTCGACTGCAGGGATGATTTTAGGGGCTAAATTTTGCTCATGGGCTAATTTTCCATGGTTTTTCCAAAAATGAGATTCACTATTTTAAAAATGATTTGCCCAAATTGTATAGGATAAAATTATTTTACCTTAAAAATCGCCAAAATTTTATAAAAACTATATAAAATACTTAGAAATTTGAATATTTTTAAAAAAATATTGCCAAACATTTATAGTTGACATATGAAGGATTAGTAATATTCGTCAAGGTTTCTACATTTTAGAATAAATTTCCATCCTTAAAATCATCCCTGCTCGACTGCACAGAAGCAAATGACATGGGCATGGAGTTCCATTATCCATGGATGCTACTTTTGATTTTGTTCGCAGCATGGGAAGGCCCGGAGGATGTGCAGTTCTTGGGACTCCGAGGTAAGCCATGCTTAGCAGCTAAGTACCAAAAATGATGGTACACGTCTAATAAAATAAGACATATCAACACTAATTTCGAGTTCTTCCTGTACGACGAGAGGATTTGGCACTGCATCAGGAATACACCACACATTTCACAACAAGTGGTAGATGCATACACCTCGGTTGTGTGGTTCAGGGAAAACTAGCACCATATTTATGTACAGGTGAAGAAGGACCCAAGAGAAGAATGGGTCCAAATGAAGTAAAATATCACGAAAGAAGATATCCACCTAATCATGCAGGATTGTGATCTATATTGGAATATTCTAGCGGATGAAACATAGACAAAACACCAGAAAAATAACACAAATGAACAGGGTGATGACCAGGACAGAGACACGGAAGGCACACAGGAAACATGCCTAGAAGTAGGAGAGAAAATGGAATACAATTGTAAGGGGCCAATAAAATCCTTGCCCAAGAAGAGAAAATCCCACAGAGTACCGTCTATTTATACTCTAATAGATTATGACATTGACCGAATTGGCTATCAAGTGAGAGATTTCGTCGAAGAAGTAGTTGAGAAAGAATCACACAAACAAGATGAACTGCACCAGAAAGTGTAGGCACAATTAAAAAAATTGCAACAACTCTTGGAAGTAACAAGGATAACACCAGATCACATGTTAGATGAAAGACCATCAACAATCCCAACTGGGGAGGCAGGGGCCACAAAATCTTACTTTTCAAATGTGGCAACAGGGTGTAGAGTGTTGAAGATCTCATTAGATGTGATTGAGTTCCCAACACCTAAGATGCAAGAACATGTACAACGACTAAGTCACATGGACTTACTCGTTTCACAGATCCCCACAATAGTACTATAGTGCTTGCACATTGGTATTGCGCAGGAGATACAATTTCACGCAGAGTCATCATCAACTGAATTGGAAAAGGTAGCATTGAAGAATACAATGCTTCAACAAGAGTATGCAATTTCCTTAAAGGAGAAGACCGAAGCTGAGGAAAAGGCCAACAAGATGTTGAAGGAGAAGAGAGAGGTTGAGGAGAAGGTTGAGAGAGTATTGAAGGAGAAGGATGAGGATGAGTAGCAGACAAAATGAATATAACAGGCCATCCAAAAACTCTACAAGGACATTCTAGAAATGCTAATGGTGGTCAAAGAAACTCTTGAAGAACAAGTCTCAAACATCAGGGAATTCATTAAAGGATTATACACTAGGATTGAAGACTTGGAATCGCGCAACACACGAGGGATGCCACCGGAGGAAAATTCACAAAGAGAAAGAACCATTATGACAATCATAGAAAATATTAAGAAGTTGGATGAGGAATGCACAAGTCTATGTGAAGAAAGAATGCATATTTGGAAAAACTTAATGGAGGATCCAGAAATGAAGTCTGTGGAAGCTACACTAAGGGACATTCTAGAAATGCTAATGGTGGTCAAAGAAACTCTTGAAGAACAAGTCTCAAACATCAGGGAATTCATTAAAGGATTATACACTAGGATTGAAGACTTGGAATCGCACAACACACGAGGGATTCCACCGGAGGAAAATTCACAAAGAGAAAGAACCATTATGACAATCATAGAAAATATTAAGAAGTTGGATGAGGAATGCACAAGTCTATGTGAAGAAAGAACACATATTTGGAAAAACTTAATGGAGGATCCAGAAATGAAGTCCGTGGAAGCTACACTAAGGGATATGTAGGAAAAATACCATAAGGCTTTGGAGAACATAAGTACAGTGCCACCAGTGGAGCACATGATGACCATTTTGGCACAAAGGAAGTTGTACAATGAAATAGAAAAGAGAAGGGACCATCAAAAGATTCTCCAACAAGGATTAGTGCCACTGCAAGAAAAAAAACTAAGAGTAATAGGGGAATGGAAGATGTGCAGGGAAAAGTAAATCAAGCAACACACGACAGTGAAGAGAAACTCACGACCCTTCCTGCGCAGGTCATAGAAGAGATTTTGGAACAAGAAGCAGAATTCTAGAAAGAAGTCACGACAATAAAGGAAACCTCCCAAAATTTCATGGAATCATGGAGGGGTGTGACACAACAGGCCTAAGTGGCTCAAGACGAGTCACAATTGAGTGTTGGGGTCCTATTGGATAAGCATTTCAAAGAATGAAGAATGAGAGTGCGCACAAAAGGAGGAAGGAAAATATCTAGACATGCAAAAGCAGATAGATGCGCAAAAACAAGAGGAACAATAGTCGAGAGCATAAAATTAGCATGAAAGAACAAAGATAGGAAAAACATGCCCAAACAATGAGTTTTCATGAGTTGTAACCATGATTTTTCATAGGTTTTTTTATAAGCGCATTGGGTTTTGAGCCCTAAACTCTATGTATAAATATGTAATGGGTTAGGTAGAATAGGCTGTTGAAGGATGGGTTCGAATAGAGTGAGAAAAGAGGTTGTTGAAATTAAGAGAATATACTGAGAATGAGAGAGAGTTTATGTATGAAGGTTTAGGAAGAGTTTTGCAGAGAGAGGATTGCACTACATAATGATTAGGCAAGATGGAGGAGTACATCATGATGTAACTATTGTAAGCATAGTGTGCAAGCCTGAGATGAATTACAGAAAGAATAATAAAGAAGCTAGTCGTTTTGGATGTAGCCCAAATTTTGGGTGAACCACATTAACCTTTGTGTCTGAATGTATTTTTATGTGATTGTTCATGAATGTTCTACTTATGCATAACTAGATCTATACCCATGTAGTAAATGATTGATGCACAATAAAGATAAATGTTACAGTGAATAATTATGTTGCAATTTGTGTCACAATGAGGCTGCGATATAATTAAACTTGCTAATTAATCAAGTGAGAAGGGAAAAATAATATGGCGCACAAGGAAAACAAGTAAGAATGAATATGTTAATGGCTTAACATCCCCTCACACCTATAGAAACTTGGTTCCTACAACCCCAATAGATACCTGAAGTGAGACTTCACTTACAAGTAGGTAATGCAGAAAGGGTCGATGTCTACATGGTTAGTTGGTTAGATAACTTGAACCTAGGTTCTTAAAACCGCAAGAAAACACAAGGCTACTTCTTGGTCGACTTGGGTCATAAGTGGTCACAGATGCAATGATCCATGATTTGAGAGTGAAAGTAGATGTTGGGATAAGTTGATGTATTGCACTGATTTGTTGTGGAACCAATTACCAACTTTGATGAGAACAAATTCCTTAAGGTCTTTAAACATGTTAAACTTAATGAAAAATTCATGTTGAGGACGAGGGTGGAAAAATCACTAAGGCTCATGGTAGATGAATTTCTGTAGAGGGGACACAATCCACTCTAGGGATAGCCAAAACTTCATCAGGAGGTGTGGGAAATCCACCTAGACAGGGCAATCTCGTCGAGAAATTTTTTGAATTGAAAAATTGATATTCCAAGGGTCACAAGCATGATTTCATGCGCATGGGTTGATTCACTGAACTAAAACAAGAAGAAACCTTTGGTTATAGTGCAAGTATGGGTGTAATTCTATCCTTGTGGCTCCCACACCTCTTGAATCTAGTGTTGAATGATCGACTTAGGAAACACCCTCTCGTTGAAGTAACTCAAGATGGTGCTCACCCTTAATAGATTACATAAACTATCATATTCATAATGGTAAAATTTAATACTTAGAATAATTCCATTACTTCGTGATACGTCATTAGAACAATTTTCTGAGGAGTTTCTCAACAATATCCACTTTCTAAATCGATGATAGTACCAAAAATGACAATGTTTTTTTTTTGGAGAGGTCATATTACCTCTCCTATGAATGTTATACTCAAATAGGACAACTAAGCTATAGCTAATGCAGTTTAAAAGGAAAAAGTACATTTTTTATTTATAAGTTTTGGTCAATGACCTCGAGATATGTTCTTTGAGACTTACAATATGACTTTATTTATATTCTTAACATTAAATTTGTCTCGCATAAAAAATGAATGTAGTGGTAAGTGATTTATTGAAAGTGAATTATTGTG
>JZKD02S1254261.1:0-12248 GCA_000966675.3 Picea glauca
CAAAGTCACTGATTCGCTTGAACCTGTGAAGTCGCCTCAAAGCTCACTCTCAAATCATAAAATCTGCATAATGAGGAATTAGGTCACTTCTCCTCCTCATATACTCCTCCAAAACCTTAATTCATTGTTGACTTCTATTTTTAGCTCTAAATCACTTAAAGGTGCTTTTACCCACTTTTCACTTAATGTCACTTTCAAATTATAACATTCTCTAGTAAAGTAACATCAAGTGACCCTGTTTTCCCCTGAATCTCCCTGGCCATAGTCTAACTGGGATGTTTAGACTACTGAGCCATCATCTCTGGAGTTCCTACTCGAAAAGGGACATTACAGTCTTTTACCGTCCTTATACACACCTACAAGCGTGCAGCAGTCTACAACCCACTTGGTGTGTCCTTGGAGGCACAAGCCTAAGTCCAGGGCCACTGTCACCTCGATCTGGACTTCTTCCGTCTAGGCTCACTCCTAGGGAAGCCAAGGGGGGTAGACCCTATTTAACTATGTTAAGCTTTGATTAATGATCTAGGAGTTAATTTGGTTTTTGATAAGGGAGACCCAACCCAATGAAAAGCAAACTATGCAAATGCAATTCTTTTAATGACAGGCAAACCTTTTCTTTTACAACACAACAAAGACCAGTGCCTAAATATACTCAAAGTTCACTTATTGAGATATGCAATTAAAGATATTTCTGCAACTTGAAATAAAGCATGGGATATCTACACTATGAATTAAACAATGAAAAAGACTTTTAACTTTAGACAATTATTTCCAAATGAATAAAGAATGCTTGTAATCAATAATAAAAATGATTTAGCACATGTAAATACAACAATGAAAGAATTTGTTGAAAAGTAAATAGCTTGAAATGTAAGATTGCTTGAAAAGTAAAATCCCATGGAAAGTAAATTGCTTGAAATGAAATAGCAAAACTTGTAGTGCAAATGTTGTGAAAGTTGTGTTGATTGATTTTAATAAGTTTTAGGTCTCTCTTGAGCTTAGGGGATTAAGTGTGAATTTGTTGCAATACTAAGCTAAGTGACTACCCCAAATCCTTATCCCCTCAACCAAAAGGAAGTGATGGGCGCTCAAGAAGAAGAACAAACAAGGTTCTTCCCTAGCTCCACAGGTCAAATCCAGAATGCTTGGGCGTTCAACAAGGGGGACACGTAGTGTTGTGAAACCATCCCAGACTTTAACCCCAACTAGCCTCCCAAGTCACCCTATTTTGGTGGTTGAAAAAATAAATGGATTCAGTGCCTAATTATTCTAGCCACGCGGTCCTTTTTCCCTTTCTTAGTTACCCAAGATCCACAAAGTGGAAAGGGGAGGGAATACGGAGCAGAAGGCGGGGCACTAATTCAATTACTTTGCAATACAAGAAGTTATACTAGCCTTCACAATATTGCAAGGTTGGCAAAGCCAAACACAATGCAAGGTGTGGGCACAAAAAACTTGAATGAAATAACTTGAAAATAAAGTACAACAATAGCTAGCCACACAACTTTGCCTTAATGACAAAGGTGGGAAAAAATGAATAACTTAGCAACCTCACAACAATGGCACAATGTGGACGACAAGCCTACCGATTTTGTGCCAAGGTGGGTGAAATAAAAATAACTTAAATGAATAATTATACTAGCCACACAACCTTCTTTTTATGGGAGAAGTGGGGCAAACAATAACATGTAAAAACAGAAAATTTAAATCTAATCTAGCCTTCACGATTTTGCATGGATGGCAAAGCCAATCACTATGCAAGGTGTGGGCAAACTAAAGCTAAATTACAATATCAGATTTTTTGAATTAAAAGTGAGAATGCAATCCCAAGAGACTCTCTTGGGCTGCTTACAATGAAAAAGAAGATGGGAGATGGAAGGGGGTTTGGTACCCAAACTCTTGGAAGCTTCCTTGAGTCTTTTGGGGCCTAAAATGAGCAGCACCTCCCCTTGACCTGGCGAGAATCTACACAAATTAGCAAGTTTTTCTTGCTGGAAAATGCTACAACACACTTTTGAAAATATTAATTTCTGTTAGTACATAAAACAAAAATTAAAATGTAAAAATCTAAACATAAAAATGGATTCTAAATGACAATTTCAGACCAAATATATGTTTGAAAGTACGAGGAAAGGATGGAGATGAGAACAGAAAAATAATAGAAGCCTTGGATGGTTGAATGAGTGAATTTTCAGATCTGAAATTCCCTCCTCCAAGCCTTTAGTGACCTGCAAATGAGTATATTCTTGCTACACAATGCAACAAGGAGGTGAGTGTATCTAAGAAGCTTGCAAAATACTTTCCAAACTTGAAAGAAACAATCACAAAACTAATAGCAATACTACTACCAATCATTCCCAAGCAAAATACTTTGCTTGGGTCTCCAAGTTAAACTAATGAAAGCAAGAAGTAAAATGCAGCAATATCATCTCACAAGAACACCATGAACAACACCAAGAAGACTCCCAATGCACACAAGAGATCCTCCAAAGCTTCTTTTATTATTCACAAAATGTTGCTGCAAATACTTGTAGCAAGATTTACAATGAGAGAATGGAAGAGAGAAAGTGAGAAATCTGGGTAGCATAGACTTTCTCTAAAAATAGATCTTCAAAAGAGGAGGGGAGGCCTTTCTTCCAAGGGAGGAAGGCAAGGTAGACCCCCTTTGCATGCTTTACAAGTGGCAACCATGCAAGAGGGGGCTCCGCTCAAGGCGGGCACACCATAGAGAGGAGGGGCGCACTTTAGGAGAGAGGTGTGAGTTATGAGGGGGTGGCACCCCCTTTCTAGTTATCTAAACCTCTAACCTAGCACCAAGGGGGGCGCCCAAGGTGTGGGGCCCCTCTCCAACACTTCACTTTAATTCTTTGCTAAAGTTCAAGAAGAGGGGGGTGCATTTCCCCTTAGGGGGACCCAACAAGTGTTTGGAACTTGCCTTGGGGGGTTCCTCTTTCACTTTAAAATGCTTTCCTAACTTAGGAATGACTTTAGGAATCATTTCCCCCTCCTTTTCCATGACTTTAGTCATTTTTACAAAATTTGGTTTTTTTACCTTAGCCAATTATATGTTGGTTTTTTACTGACTTGGACCCCTCATGGACAATGACCTAGCAAAACATGTCCAATTGAGCTGAACTTGGTCCAAGGGTGTAGGGGAGTATAAACCATTTGATTTGAGTACCCATACCCCTATACAAAATCCCTAAGGTCCAATTTTTTACATTTTACATCAAAAATAACTGAAAATTCCCAATTTCTGGAAATTTTAATTATTAAAAAATCCTATCAAAACTTAACAAAATTCCGCAAGACTCTAGGAGATGTCTAGCATGGTCATTTACAACACTTTTAAACCTTATTCACCCACTGGGATCGATCATTAGAATGCCTTTCACCACTTTGGAGGATTATTTTGAGTGAAAAACTCAAGGATAATTAAATTTGCCGTTAAGCAAGATTAATTACTTGAGGAAAAAAAACACTCTATGAATGGACTTCCCTAATGATAAAGTCCTAGGTAACTAGACAAAAATTGACTCATGCTAGCATATTACATTATTATCCCACGCAGGGGAGCAGACATTCTGAGTACATAGAAAAAGGTTTTGGGGGCAGAATTGACCTGTTGAGCCAAAAGTCTTCGAACTTGTTGTACCACAAGGTACATATCTTCATGGTACATGACGTTGATCCCTAGTCGAAATAGGTGGTCAACACAGTCCTCCCTTCCTGAGATTGCTTGTCCTCAAGCAATACCAATCCAGGGTGCTACAAAACCTACTCACTCTCCCAAGTAGCATCCTCCACTGGAAGCCCTCTCCATCTGATCAAACACTCCCTAATGACCCTACTCCTCAATCTTCGCTCTCAAAACTCCAGTACCTCCTCTGAAACCAACTCTAGCTGCCCCTACTCATCTAAAGGTGGAAGCTTCTCTGAAGTCTTGATGAATTATCCCACGGCTTTCTTGAGACAAGAACCATGGAACACATTTTGAATCTGACTCCCATCTGAAAGCTCTAACTTGTAGGCAACTTCGCCTACGCTCGTATGATCCTGTAAGGCCCATAGAACCTTGGCTTGAGCTTTTCCACCCCACTCTTCTTCAAAGATGATTGCCTCTAAGGTTGTAGCCTCAAGAATACCAAATCCCCAACCTCGAAGCTACACTCTATCCTGTGTCTTTTTGCACTCACCTTTTGTCGATTTGGTGTCTTCTATAGATTCTCTTTGAGTACTTTGAGAATCTCCTGACTCTCTACGATCCAGTCTTTGTCTTTGGGAGCCCAGTTATCTCTGAAAACTAAGTCAATCAAAGTGGGAGCATCATACCCATATAATGCTCGAAAGGGGGTCATGTCGATGGACATGTGGAAGGTGGTGGTGTAGCAGTGCTCTCCTAGATGTAGCCACCTCACCCATGCTCTATGTTGTCCACTCACATAGTTCCTCAAGTAACCCTCAACCCACTTGTTGACTATCTCTGGTTGTCCATCAATCTAAGGGTCGTAACTGGTGTTGGGCGTCAGCTCTATCCCCAACAATCTGAATAACTCCCTCCAAAACGTGCTAGTAAACCAATTGTCCCTATCACTGACGATGTTTAGTCGCAACCCATGAAGTCTGAAAACCTCTCTGAAGAATAGCTCTGCCACCTCTACTGCGTTGTAGTCTGTCGAAATGGCATAGAAATGTGCAAACTTGGTCAATCTGTCGACCACCACATAGATAGAATCCTTACCCTGAACCTTGGGTAGGCGTGTAATGAAGTCCATGGAGATGCTTTTCCATTTCTGCTCTGGAATGGGAAGTGGTTGAAGTAACCCTACTGGAAGATTTTGCTCTGACTTGTTTTGCTAACAAGTCACTTACTCATTGATATGTCTCATCACATCCTGTTTGAGACCCTTCCAAGAGAATCTCTCTCTGACTTGCCTGTAGGTTTTGGAAAACCCCTTATGGCCTGCTAGTGGGGAGTCATGTATTGCAGCCAAAATCTTCTTCATGAGACCAGATCTTGGCACTAGATAGACTCGGTCTTTGTACGAGATGATGTCGTCAATGACTCTGTACCTGTCGTCATGTACCTACCCATCCAAAACCTCACAAGCGAACTTGTTCTTGGAATATTCTACTAACAAGTGGGATTTCCAATCTGCTGAAACTTCCATAAGGGAACAAGTTGTTGGTCTCCTAGACAATGCATCTGCCACAATGTTCTTCTTACCCTTGACATACTCTATGTCAAAATCAAAGGCCTGGACCTTTGTCACCCACTTCTGTTGACGCTCACTAAGATCCTGTTGCTCAAGGAAATATTTCAAGTTGTTATGGTCTGTCGTGACCACAAACTTGTTGCCCACCAAGTATTGTCTGAATTTGGTCAAGGCATGCATGATTGCAAGCATTTCCTTGGCATAGATCGAGTACAGCCTCTTGGGTGGACTAAGCTTCCTGCTCTCAAACACAATGGGGTGTCCTCCCTGCATCAACACTGCTTTGATCCCCTCTCCTGATGCATCACACTCCAATACAAATAGCAGCGTGAAGTCTGGCAATGCTAAAACAAGGCACGTGCCCATGACTTCCTTCATGTGATCAAATGTCTTATGTGACTCGTCGGTCCAGATGAAAGCCCCCTGTCTGGTGAGATCGGTGAGTGGTGCCCCCAACTATGAGAAACCTCTCACAAACCTCTTGTAATAGCTGCATAGCCCAAAGAAACTCCTCGACTCTGTCACGCTCTTGGGCGTTGGCCAATCCAAAAAGGCCCTGATCTTCTCCTGGTGCACTTGTACCCCCTGTGCGTTGATAATGTGGCCCAAATAAAGCATCTTTGTCATGCCAAAGTCACAGTTTGACTCCTTGGCATATAGTGATTGGGACTCTATGATGTTGGGTACCTCATCCAAGTGCCTCAAGTGCTCCTTCCATGTTTGTTGTAGACCAAGATGTCGTCAAAGAATACCAATACTGAGTTCCTCAAGTGATCCCTGAAAATATGGTTCATGTAAGACTAAAATGTAGTTGGTGCATCTCAATGACGTCTTCTCTATATCCTGCTCTTGAATATGAATATGATGATATCGAGAGCGTAGATAATTCTTAGAGAAGAAAACTGCCCCATGCAGTTCATCCATCAACTCATCAATGCGTGGGATAGGTTAATGGTTTTTGATGGTTTTCTTTTTCAAAGCTGGGTAGTCTATACACATCCTCATGGTACCATCCTTCTTCATGACTAAGACAACTGAAGAAACGAATGGGCTACTGTTGGGTTTGATGTGTCCCATTGCTAGCAATTCCTTGATTGCCTTCTCTATCTCATCCTTGAACCTCTGAGGATGACGATAGGGTCTGGTAATCGTGGGTATAGCACCCTCCTCCAATTCAATGGTGTGCTCAAACCCCTTGTCAAGTGGTCTCCCTGGTGGAATCGGACCAAAAACATGTTGATGTCGCCCCAACAAAGTCTTGATCTCTATTTGATATTGTTGTTGACCATCTGAATCCCTCCATGTGGTGATCAAGCACTTTGTTGCATAAGCTACTTCCCCATGCCTGAAGATCCTCTCCATCCTCTTAATCGAAACTGTCCTGGGTGCTCCTGTCGACATGCCCCTCAACACAATCCCCTTCCCCTCACTATCTCTAAACCCCATCTCAAGGGTTTGGTAATTGGTCGTGATCTTGCCCAAGGTGATCAATCACTGGACTCCCAGCACCACATATGTGTCAGATAGGTCAACTACATAAAATGTGTCTCTCACTCTATAGTTACCTAGCTTTACCTCCCGTCTAGGACTCTGTCTATACAGTCCACAGTGTGGCCATCTACTACTGCAACATCAAACCCCTCAAACTCCTCTGTCCGAAGTGCTCACCTTGATACCAATGAAACATCAATGAAGTTGTGGGTGGCCCCACCATCTAACAGGGCAATTACCCGCTATCCCTGAATAATCCCTCTAATCCGTGGGATGTCGTACCTGGGAATACCAGAAAAGGTCGCTATGACTCCTCCCTTTGTTGGTGCTCGTCTGTTAGCCTTCTCACAAGGATGTGGTACTACCAGTGGTTGGGCCCCTACTAGTGTCGGTGGTCTCAATGGAGGTTGCTCCTCCATCGGTGATGGCTCCTCCTCTAAGCTAGTGGATCCATCGTCTTGTTCCCCCTCATCACTTTCCACACTGTCTGTTGCCACCTCAATATAATGGATCTCTCCCTTGCCCATGCACCTGTGGTCAGGGACCCAAGGGTCCTCGCAGGTGAAGCAGATCTTCTTCCTCATAAGCTTTCGCCTCGTCTCATTATCCAACTTCTCCTTTCCCTTCCATTCTCTCTGGAATGGCTTCCTGTCTCTATCCTTCTATGGCACAAAGGGTTTGGAGAAAATTTTAGTTTTTGGCACTGAATCTGCTAGATCTCTAGTGTGTAGGATGGCATCCTCTAATGTGTGAGACATGTAGGCCTTTACCCATGCTCTCAAAGGTTCTGTTAGCCCCTCTGTGAAAAGCATGACCAACCTGGGCTCTGAAATATCTGTCACCGCCACGGCTACCCTCTGGAACTACGTGATGAATACCTCTGGCGTGTCAGTCTACCTCAACGGAGCTAAGTCGCTAAAATGGATCTCTAGATCCCTCCTGTCAACCATGTCCATGATCCTCTATATGAACTCCCTGTAAGAAGTGATGTGACTGCGACCCAACGTCACCAGTCCATGATGCCACCACTCATGTGCCTCACCCTCCAAATGCAAGGTAGCGAAGTTGATGTCCTCAATCTTTGTCATCTGGTTGAGCTTGTAGTACGTGTCCAGTTTTTGTACCCAAGCTCTAGCAGTGCATTTGGATGATCCGTTGAAAGAAGGTATAGTGAGTTTACCAACTTTCTGGATGAAGTATATGTTATGCCCCTACTACTGCTACTGTTGTCCTCCCCTATGAGTATCTCTGGGACGGTTCCTGAGTCCACAATACTCGACTAGGGTCATGTCTTGATGGAAATCTAGCCCAAATGTTGCATACTCTCTCTTATACTTGGCAATATCCCCTGCATGTGTGGGTTGCCTCTGTGTTATCGACTACTGTATTGCTGTTGTGGGTGCCCTCTAGAAGTTAGGGAACAATGGCCTGGGAATCCTACTCGAAGAAGTGTATGTGCAAGTAGGTGAATGGGGTATGTTGCCTACCCCTGATTTCCTCTGCGCTGCATGTGGGGCCTGTGTGCCCGGTGTGCTCCCTCTGGCTAACCTGTCGACCATCTATGCCAATGATCGAGTCATAGATTGTTGATTGACCAACAAATTGTTGTGTACCTGTATGAAGGTTAATTCTAGTTCCATGGGGGCCTTGCCACTGCCCTCTGGTCTCTCATATCTATCTCCCATCATCCTCTCTGCCTCATCCTCAGCCTCGCGCTCTGCCCTTCTCTCTACTTCCCTATGCGCCTCTTCCTCTGAACTGGGAAGAAATGGGGGATAATCTGGCCTAGGACTTCTCTCCCTGCGTTTGTTGTAACTGACATATTCGTCACCTACATGCTCACGACCCTCTGGTTCCTCTATTGAACCCATCGACTTTAGTCACAGGCTGGTGGGACTAAAGCTTTGATACCACTGTAGTATCCCTAATTCCACAAATCAAAATATATGCTTCTACTGCCTATTATTTGTTGTTGGAACTGATACACTTTGGGTTTCTGGATGCGTCTAGAAAATTGGTTTTAACATGTGTGGTGATTTTGCATGTGATTACATTTGTTTAACAGTATATAAGCAAATACGCAAAAGATTAAGACACAGAACAACCGCAACAATGTATTATGAAAGTGACTGGGTATAATGCCGCATGCAGCTAAGTAAAATAAATCTCTTGGCTAGATCAGAGACAAAAGGATCTTAGCCAGAATACAATAATCAAATTGAAACAATGATACCCAGAAATAGAAGAATGTTGTTGGATCAATGGATGAGCTGTAGGACATGTTGTATACTACGACGACTCATATGACAATTGTTGCAAGACTGGAAAGTTCACCCTGGTGGCTAAACGCCTCGGATCTGCCTGGAATCTGTCTCAAACAGTGTGCTCTGACCTCGTACACACTCTCGGTGTCTGTCTGATTGAAGATCGACCTTTTGTTGATCTGTATGGACCCCGAATGGATCCCCCTAGGGGATTTCTCCCCAGCTGCTGCCAATAATTGCTTCCTAGAGATTCCACTATCGAAATCTGGCTGTGATAGTCTCAAACTGAGCACCCTAGACTCCTCTGTAATGGGTCGAAAGGGTTTCCCTGGATCGGATCTGGTGATCTCTCGAGAAACCATTCAATAGATGTGCCCTACCTTCCTCTCAACTTGGTCGGAAGGAAATCACTGGATTATCCCTGGCTAGGACAAGTAGAATCTCTAAGTCTCCTCAGAAGTTGCGCCCTCACCTTGAATAAGTGTGCCCTTGCTGTTGCAACCTGTGTAACTGTTGCTAAAGATCGATGGAAGATCTGTATGATCTCCCCGGTGACTTGGGTGTGTCTCTCAACACCGAAATCAACCTTTGGGTGTATTCTTCCTGGAATCCACAAAGTCATTGATTCGCCTAAACCTATGAAGTCGCCTCAAAGCTCACTCTCAAATCATAAAATTTGCATAATGAGGAATTAGGTCGCTTCTCCTCCTCATATACTCCTCCAAAACCCTAATTCGTTGTTGAATTCTATTTTTAGCTCAAAATCACTTAAAGGCGTTTTTACCCACTTTTCACTTAATGTCACTTTCAAATTATAACATTCTCTAGTAAAGTAACATCAAGTGACCTTGTTTTCCCATGAATCTCCCTAGCTATAGTCTAATGGGGATGTTTAAACTTTAGACTACTAAGCCCTCCTCTCTGGAGCTCCTACTCGGAAAGGGACATTACACAACCGAGGAAGTCGTGACGAATTTTCTTAAAGTTAGAATAATAACAAGGTTTGATGCCCCTGCTAAGATTACCATTGATAATGCAAAGGCCTTCAACTCTCTAGCTTTACCAAATTTCTGCTTCAAGTATGGAATTGTTTTCGTCTCACTCATCCAATAACTATCCTCAAGGAAACAGATTAGCAGAATCTAGTAACAAGAATCTGATGAATATTATCAAGAAGATTCTAGGAGAGATCAAGAAGGACTGGGATAGTAAGATCAAGTACACGTTATGGGCAAATCATATCACTACTAAGACTTCCACAGGTAAGACCCCTTTTCAACTAGTATACGGATTGGAAGTCAAACTGTGAATCAACCTCCAGATCCTACCCTCCAGTTTGCACAACAATATATGACCGATAAGGAAGCATTACAGGGAAGGATTAACCAACTAGTAGAACTAAATGAGTCTAGGAAGAATGCTTTGGATCAAATGGAAAAGAACCGGGATAAGATCAAAGGGACATTTGATCACAAAGCAAGACAAAGGACCTTTGAAGACGGTGACCTTATACTGTTATGGGACAAGAGGAAAGAGAAGCTCGGAATGCACAAGAAGTTTGACAGTTTACTCATGATTCTACTGAGGAAGAGCAAGAATTTACTCATGATTCTAGTGAAGATAATGAGGACCTGGTTGAAGAGCGAGAGCCTGAAGATATCAAACATGATGATGAAGTGTTAATGTGTACTCCTCCCTTTGATGAAGTCATCCAATCCTTTGAGGCTCCTGCACAAGAAGAAGTGAATACCATAAGTAGTTTCCCTTTCCAAGATTTTGATGATGCTTTATTTTGTGATTTGGAAAGTGAAGAAGTGTTAGAGGAGCCCTTGGATGCTTTAAGCCCTTCATGTTATGATAAAGGTAATGACATGGTTGATAATATTGACGAGTTCATACATGTTGGGAAACGTAAATGGGATGTGATTGGTTATGATGGGGATCCTATTTACAACATTGAGGATCATTTCCAAATGTTGCCTTTACAGCTATCATAACAGTTTACTACTAATTCCGACATTTGGCAACAAGGAGATGATATAGTTACAGACATCTTCCAAACGCCCAAGGATGACCTACTGCTATGTTCTCCAGATGACTTTTGGTCATACCTTGAGGATTTTGATGAGTATTCCTTTGAGCACTTGGATTTAGTCTATGAAGAAGACTATCAACCACCGTTCTGCTCAGATCTTGATAAGGGTGAGGACGTTGCTTGCCTGAAGCAGGATACTTGTGACAAGGTTGTCCAGCTCCCTCCGATTACTTTACCTCGTTATGTCACTAAGGATGCAGTTGGGGAACATGTCTCGTCTCAAGTTTTCTCTAGGGAAAAGCTTTTTGTTAGAATTCAAGGGTAGGTTGAATACCTTAAGAAGAAGTTTATTATCTCGGTCTTTCATCTTTCCCTTGAGAAATTGCCAATCGTCCTCTAGATTCTTGTTAGTCCCTTCTCAAACTTCGAGGATTGATGATGTCCAAGGTAGTCAACCTTCAGACTCTATGAGGCACCAATTGCGAGATACACCTCGATCAAGAGTATTATTTCCATAGAGGAGGTGTACATTGAGCAGCCACAGGGGTTCGAGGTGAGTGAGAGGGAGTCTCACGTGTGTCTTTTGAGAAAGGCACTATATGGTCTGAAGCAAGCTCCCAAAGCTTGGTATTCACGCATTGATACATACTTGCTTCATATGGGCTTTGAGAAGAGCAATGTTGATCCTAACCTCTATTACATCATTAGAGGTGAGGACACGCTCATTCTCATTTCGTATGTGGATGACTTGTTCATCACAGCTGCAAAAAATCTCGTAGTTGAATGCAAGTTGGGACTTGCATCAGAGTTTGAGATGAGTGACATCGGTTTAATGCACTATTTTCTAGGTATGGAGGTATGGCAGGAGGAGGGTCACATCTTCCTTGGACAGAGGAAGTATGTTGTAGATATTTTGAGGAGGTTTCAGAGGGAGGACTGCAGGCCTATGTCTATTCCCATGGTCACCAACTGGAAGAAGCTTAGTGCTTCAGATTCCCAGTTGGTGGATGCTCCAGTTTATAGACAGTTGATCGGTTCACTGATGTATCTGGTCAACACTCAACCAGATATTTGTTTTGCCATAAACACTCTCAACCAGCATATGGTCGAGTCAAGGAGTGTTCATTGTGTTGTCGCCCTAATGCACACTTGCAGACGTGAGCTAAGTCCGGCTCACTTAGTGTGCCCTCGGAGACACAATGTCTAAGTTCCTGCCCACACTGTCACCTTGACAAGAACTTC
>JZKD02S1254272.1:0-12248 GCA_000966675.3 Picea glauca
CCACTGGAACCAAAAGGAGAATCCATGATATGGTCAGAGGTTGTTCCATAAATCTTAATGGTGTGAATACTAGTGTTGATCTGAATATTATACCATTGGGATCTTATGATATTCTAATTGGAATGGATTGGTTGGACAAGCATCATGATGTGCTAGATTGTCATAGCAAGACATTTACATGTCTTGATGGAGATGGAAAACAAAGCACCATGGGAGGAGTTCCAGGACCCATCTCTATAAGAGAGATTTCAGCCTTACAACTGAAGAGATGTTTTAGAAAAGGATGTCAATTGTATGCAGCCCATGTGGAGGAGTCAGAAAAGACAAGGGGTCAAGCCTTGAATATTTTTTGGTACTACAAGAATTTGGGGATGTATTCTAAGAAATACTAGTGTTTCCACCAAAAAGGGAGATAGATTTCTCTATTTATTTAGTGCCAAGAGCTGCCCCGGTGTCAAAAACAACTTACAGAATGAGTACACCAGAGTTGAAAGAATTACAAATGTAGTTGGAAGAATTGTTGAAGAAATGATACATACGTACAAGTGTCTCACCTTGGGGAGGACTAGTACTCTTTGTCAAAAAGAAGGAAGGAAATTTGAGACTGTGTATTGATTTTCGACAACTGAATAAGTCCACTGTAAAGAAAAAGTACCCTATACCCAAAATTGATGACCTCTTTGATCAACTAAGAGGGGAAAATATATTTTCAAAGATAGACTTGAGATCAGGATACCATTAGGTAAGAATCAAGGAAGAAGACATCAATAAGACAACCTTTAGAATTGGGTATGGAGATTATGAATTTGTAGTGGTGCCATTTGGACTGACCAATGCACCAACTGTCTTTATGTGCTTAATGAATGGCACATTCAAAAATTATTTGGATAAGTTTGTCATAGTATTCCTGGAGGACATACTTGTCTATTCTAAGTATGAAGAAGAACATGAACATCACCTAAGAATAGTATTGCAAGTGCTGAGAGAACATCAGTTGTATCTCAAGTTGAGTAAGTGCTATTTTTACTAAGAACAGATCCATTACTTGGGACACATTATTTCAGATCAAGGTATAGTGGTAGATCTAGAGAATATTGAAGCCATTAAAGGATGGCCAACACCCAAGAATGTTTCAGAAGTAATATATTTTATGGGATTAGTTGGTTACTACAAAAGGTTTATAGCATGGTTCTCTAATATTGTTCATCACATCACTTCTCTGCAAAAGAAGGGAATTAAATTCGAATGGACATATGAGTGTGAGGAGAACTTTATTTTGTTGAAAGAATTACTTACTAGTGTGCCTATTTTAAAGATTGTTGACCGAAATGAAATTTTTGTGGTATGTACAAATGCATGCAAGGAAGGACTTGGTGGAGTCCTCACTCAAAATGGACATGTCATTGGTTGTGAGTCCATAAATCTTAAATAACATGGGAGGAACTATGCTACACATGACTTGGAACTTGCTTCTATTGTTTACGCTTTGAAGATGTGGAGGAATTATCTCATAGGAAAGAGATTTGAATTAAGAACATACCACAATGGTCTAAAGTATCTTTTTGAACAACCAACTTTTAATGCCAGGCAGACAAGATGGCTGGAATTTTTAAGTGAACACGATTTTGATATCAAGCATATCAAAGGAAAATAAAATAAGGTTGTTGATGCAATCAATAGAAGAGTACATCTCATGCATGCTACAACTGTTAGCATGCATCCGTCAGATTTAAAGAGCATAATTTTAGATGTTGTTGTCACATATCAGGATTACCTACAAGTAAAAGAAAGCTTACAACAAGAAGATGTACAACAAAAAATGAAAGAGTATGAGATGAAGGGATATGGATTACTTATGCATAAAAATATAATTTATGTTCCTAGTTCCGAAGAACTCAGGAATTTGGTATTAAAAGAAATGCATAATGTTCCATATGTTGGACATCCTGGTTACCAGAAAACAATTGCAGTAGTAAGAAGCCAATTTTTTTGGCCGGGAATGAAAAAGGATGTTGTTGATTACATTGCCAAATGTATAGAATTCCAGAGAGTGAAGTCTGAGCATATGCACCCAACGGGTTTTCTACATTGCTTACCAATTCTAGAGAAGAAATGTGAGGTGGTAACCATTGAATTTATAACAAAATTTCTTAGAACAACAAGACAACATGATTCTATCGTGGTAGTGGTTGATAAATTGACAAAGGCTTCTCATTTTGTTCCTGTAAAAACAACTCATACAACAACTAATATTGAAGAAATTTACATGAAAGAGATTGCTAGGTTGCATGGGATACCTAAGACAATTGTCTCAGACAGAGATACAAAGTTTACTTCAAATTTCTAGAGGGGATTGTTTAAAGGATTTGGTACAAATCTAAACTTTATCATAGCATACCATCCACAGTCACATGGGAAGACAGAGAGAGTCAACTAAGTAATTTAAGACATGTTGAGGATGTATGTGATGGATAAGCCATCCAAGTGGGAAGAGTACTTGCACTTGGTTGAGTTTGCCTATAATAATGGGTATCAATATTCATTGAAAATGATTCCATTTGAAGTGTTGTATGGAAGGAAATGCAATACTCCAGTGAGTTGGGACAACCCAACACATATAATGGTACTTGGGCTAGAATTGCTCAAGGAAATGGAAGACCAGATGGTTAGAATTAAAAAGAATTTAAAGGCGGCTCAAGATAGACATAAATTTTATGTAGATAAGAACATGATAACTAGAGAATTTAAAGTGGGCGAGCATGTGATTTTAAAATTGAAGTTCAAGAAGAGATCTTTGAAGTTGGGTAGTTGTACAAAGCTGGTAGCCAGACTACGTGGTCCATTTGAGATATTGGACATAATAGGGCCAACTACATACATGCTTGCATTGCCTGCTTCCATGAATGTGCATAATGTGTTTCATGTCTCTTTGCTGAAAAAATATGTACATGATCCTAACCATGTTATTGATTGGAATCTGATTCAGGTAGAGGCAAAGGAAGGCTTTTAGGTCCAGCCGATGCGAGTAGTGGACATAACAGTCAAAATGCTCTGGAACTGAGTCATAGAGATGGTAAAAGTCCAGTGGACCTGCTACGGTCCCGAGGATGCTACTTGGGAGCATGAAGATTCCATGTGTGCAAAGTACCCACAAATTTTTGAAATTTTTTTGGAATTTTGATTCTTGTTTTGCATATGCACTAAAGACGGTGCCAAAATAAGGTGGAGGGAAATGTAATACCCCAGTTTTGAACCCCATATTAAATATTGTATTTTGTTAAGTTATGAAAGGACAAAGTGCCTAAACAATTAGTAAGAGGCCAGTGTGCCTAGGAAATATAATGTTTTGATCATTATTAATATAAAAGACATCGTTGGCTGCTAGACGGACAAGGACAAGAGTTATAGGGGGCTATGATTCCACAAGAGAGAGGGATTAAGGGGATAAGTATTTATTTTATATTTTATTTACCCATTTTGTTTAATGGAGAATAAACATTACGTGAGCTTCTTGGGAGGAAGGCCAAGTGGTTCCTTGATTCTAAAAATTACATAAACCCATCTTTGGTCTGGGGTGGGGGTTTTTTCTGCTGGTTTCTTCTTCTTCATTCATTCACTTAATTGCTTGTTGTTCACACTTTTCGTTGGGATTTCACTCCACTCATCCCTTCACCTACTCGTCCCATCCGATTCAAGAGTTTCTTGGGGAAGGGAACCAAATTTCTAAGAAAATCCATAGTCGTTAGCTGTATAGACTATTGGTGTATTCCAACCAAGATTTGGTGCCTACATGTTTGTGATGCCTTGACCCGTGTTTCAGTTAACTCACAACTACTAGTCTTGAGATTCCTAGCAGGGAGATTCAGAACCAGAAGAACTGGAGCCCTGGAAGAGATGGACAACCTGAGGGACTGCATGGCAAAGAAGGGTGTCCATTCTCTTCGGTTGTGCAGACTGGGTAGAAGAGATTTGGTGTACTTTGGATTGTTGCGAGTGTTGAAAGGAATGTGAGAGCCTAAGGGTTGACTAGCTTGGGAAGCCCAAGTGACAACCTGGAATCCGTCCTTGTGGACTCATAGCCCCAACTCGGGGATGACACTATTGCTGAGACTTGGAACAACAATGTCTACGGTTGGGTGGAACATATTTGGTCTGTAGCCAGTTGGTGTCTTGTTTTCAAAAAAGATAAGTTCTCTCTGTTATGGTTATTTACCTGTGTATGATTTATTCCGTTGTGTATTTATTTAACTTTGAATTTAATATTTAGAATATGCATGCTTGCTGGCTATGACTGTGCATGAATTAATTTATGTTGTGGCATGAATCTTTATTTCCGCATGTGTTTTTAATTTCTCTTAATTAACTTAGAAGTGATTTGAATTGAGATAAGTCACTGTGAAGTGAGTCGCTAGACTGCAACGCATATCTCCTGTGGGTGGCTAGGTGTGTTGTAGTCGGATTAAGTGGCGTAGCCCAGCCTGTGGGTGGTTGGGTATGTTACACATTATGAAGCAAAATATATGTCAATAATGAATAGAGAATCATGAACAAAACATAAACCATGTACATAATGTACCATAATGTGTGCCAACCATGCACAACACCCATGTACATCAACCATGTACATCAATACCATACAATATACCATAAGATATCATCATTGGAGTGTATCAACCATATGCCAAGAACATGTGCCAACCATGTGCCTCAAACAAGTGTCATATCACTCATGATATGCCTCTACCATGAACCAAGTTCCACAACGATGTATCTCAACCATCAATATATCAACCAAGCTTCATAACAAGTGTCTCAACTATAACATTGTAATCAATTTGGTCACATATAGAATCAATTTTTTGATCTCCATCCTTGTTAGAATTATAGCAAGTCAAATCATTCATCAAATAGATGTTCAACATTGAAGAAATTTGCAAGATTGAAAGTACATTATGGTTGGATTGATCCTTGGTAATGGTCATCAAAAGCCAAGAATATATAACATTCTTACTGAAGAATTCAATCTCAAGTAAAGATGTGTATTTCAACAGATAGTGAATTGAGTATGGTACTCTCTTTAGCCTCAAAAGGGGAGTACAATGATGAAACTCTCCTATAAATTAAAAGAGAGGAGTGCACAAATCTAGTGAAGATGGTTCATAGTCAACCAAAAACCACTTGTGGTCTCTCCTTTCAATTGACAAAGGGGGGAATTGAACATGGTTGTTAGACTGAAAATATCGACAATAAAAATAAAAATAAAAATGCCAGATTGGAATCAAATTTTCTAGATGGACAAGTGTAATATGTAGATGGCAGACTTTGGTAGAATTGTGGTTCAATGAATTGCACTTGAATCATACAAATGATACATGATTGTGATGTTGATTTCAAGAGCAATATCGTGGACATTTTGTTCACCTAGATGGTCATTTGACCTAGAAGAGGATAGTTGGATCCTTTTGCATTAAACCTTGGCATTTGAATGAGTTGTCAGGCATTTTTAGGGATGTGTTAGAATCACAACTGATTCATTTATCTTGTTTCTTCCTCATCATATTGGATTTCACATCAATGAACAAATTACATGCATTCTCTCTCACATGATCACACAATGAAAATTTCCAAAGTTTTTAGCATCCAAATTTGAGAGTTTTTCAGGTAGTTCTTCATTGAGGCTCAACTCAAGAGTTTCAACATGAAGAGCTGGAGATGATACCAATTTATGTTTCTTTGGTGGTATTATTATTTGGAATTATTATTGAGGGGGGGATGATATCCTCTGACTCTTATACAATCATGAAGTCCTAATATACCATCTATATATTTCACATTTAAGGATATAGTTTTTATCCTGAGTGTGTTTCTAGACTCCTACTTTGCCTCTTCCTACCTTATCTCCCGATGAAGTATCAATGTGAGAGAAATTAAGGTGGTTTCATTCTTTTATTATATATTTGTATTATTGAAATGAATACAAAGTGAGAGATTATGGCTTGAGGCATTTTCCACTAAACCTTTTGTCTCTCGTATTTCTTGTGCTCTATATTTTATCATGAGTCTTAGTAATAAGATGAACCTTGCAAGTTTTTGGTAACCAAGAAAAAATTATTATATTTTAGACATGGTGCTAGAGTTAGATTTATCTCTCCATTATGTAACAAGGGTTCCCACTAACATGCACAAAATATGATGGCATCCCTTTTTTTTTAATCCCAAGACCTACCTCTAGGCATAAACACTAGGTATATAATACATCAAATTAAATGTATTTTGTTGGATTATATACTAGTCAAGGAAGGAACAAGGCCTTTTAGGAAAAAATTAAGAATAATCAATCCAAATTTGAAGCCTTTGGTAAAATTATAACTTGAAAAGTTGAAAAAGGATGGCATGATTTTCTCAATCAGACAGTGAAATTGGATTTCAAATCTTATGGTCGTAAAACAAATTAATGGTGAAATATGGATTTGTGTATATTTTTGAGATCTAAATTAAGCAAGTGCTATTACCCCCTTTAAAACATGGAGATGTTGTTGCAACACGTTACTGGTTTTGCATTAATGTCTGTGTTAGATTGGTTTTATGGATACAATCAAGTACTTGTTGTTGAAGAAGATAGACCCAAAACTGCCTTTGTCACACCATGGGGAACCTATGCATATGTCTACATGCCTTTTGGATTGAAAAATGTTGGAGCTACATTTTAGAGAGCTATGTACCATGCCTTCAATGATTTGATTGGAAAATTCATGGCAGATTATTAGGATGACCTAAATCCTCATTCAAAGTTGAGAGAATGACACATGAAACACCTCATGCATATTTTTCAAAGATGCATGAAGTATGACATATCTCTCAATCCAAAGAAATGCTTATTTGCACTATCAAAAGGGAAGTTTCTTGGCCATATTGTAAGCAAAAAAGGCATTTATATTGATCCAAAAATAATTAAAGCAATAAATGATTTAAATCCTCCTACATCTTGAAAAGGGATACAATATTTCTTTGGAAAGATAATTATTTTGCGAAGATTTGTTCCCAACTATGCCACAATTGTAAAACCAATCAACAAGCTATTAAGGAAAGATAAAAAATTTGAATGGACTAAAGAGACTCAAAATTACTTTACAAATATCACATATGCAATCACCACTGCTCTTATTCTTGTTAGTCATGATTTTTATGAGGACTTCATATTGTATTCATTCGCCTCAGAAGAGACTATTGCTTCTATACTTTCTCAAAACAATTCAAAGGGTGAAGAGCTTCCAATTTCCTTCATGAGTAAAACCTTTCATGATTATGAATTGAAATACTCCACCAAATAAAAACAATATTTTTCTTTGGCCAAAGAAATTGCTCATTTTAGAACCTATATTTTATCAACTCATATTATTTCTTATGTATCACATTCTCCTATCAAAATGTTTCTAAATCAACAATTCAGAGAAGAGATATGCGAAAACAATATGGCTAAACTTCAAGAATATGATATGGAAATTAAACCTCTCAAAGTCATCAAAGAACAAGGGTTATGCAAGAAGATGATTGGTATTGAAGTTGTCAATATAAATTCTCCTCATATAGATGATACTACCATGCAAGTTGTGTCCATACCAAGGTCTGAATGGTATAAGGATATTATCCTTTACCTAAAATTTGAATAGTTTCTTGTCGGAATGTCCTCTAAAGAAAGGGGAGCTCTAAAAATGAAGACCAATCAATATCTGCTAGTTTATGAAATTCTGTTTCGAAGAAATCTTGATGGAATTCTACTAATATGTATGTACCATTCAAAATCCCAACGAACATTACAAGAATTCCATGAGGGAAATTGTGAATAACACATTGCACCTGTGGTGACTACACATAAAATTATCAGAGTTGGTTATTATTGGCCAACTATGTTCAAGGATGCCTATTTAATGATAAAAAAATGTCTTCCATGCCAAAAACAATTCTGGAAAAATGAAAAGAGTAGTAATCCCTCTGAAGTTCATATCAATAGAAGAACCATTCACACAGTGGGTTATGCATATTATTGGTCCAATCAATCCAAAATCTAGTAAAGGGAATTCATACATTCTCACTGCCACTGATTATTTTACAAAGTGGCAAGATGTTGTAGATTTGAACATTGTTTACTCATAGCAACTTTTCCTATTCTTGAATGATAATTTTCTTTCTAGATTTGGTGTTCTTGAGAAGTTCATAACAGACAATGGCTCAATTTTCATCAGGTCTAAATTCACAAAATTCTGTGGAGAATATGGTATTCTAATGGGACAATCATCCAATTATTATCCTCAAGGAAATGGCTTGGCTAAATCAACTAATACGACACTAATACAAGTCCCCAAAAAGATAACTATAGCAAATAAAATAAATTGGCATAAAATGCTTGTAAATTCTCTTTGGGAAAGTCAAGTTACTCCAAAAGGAAGCACTAGACAATCACCTTATAATTTGGTATATGAAAAGGAAGTGAGAATGCCTATACATTTGGAACCAAATGCACTACCCATTGTTAAAAAAACTAGATACATGGAAGAAGACTCCCCTCTTCAAGTGTGATATAATCAATTAATGCAGCGGAAAGAACAAAGATTACAAGTATTGACAATTATGAGCAAAATACAAGAAATAATTAAAATGCATTTTGATCGGAGTACTACTACTAAAGATTTCCAAAAAGATCAATTGGATTTACTCTAGAACAAAGAAAAGGAGAAGCCATATTTTCATACTAAGTTCAAAGCTCTCTGGATTCGGCCATATCAAATTAAAAAGGTTTTTTCTTTCAATTCTTACTTTCTAAAAGATATGAATGGAACAATTGAAACATTGTCCGTGAATGGTAAATACCTCAAGAATTTCTTTTTATAATGTCATATTCTCCCCTTTTATACATAAAACTTTACCTCTTTCTTTTTCCTCTCTGCATATAGTTCCTCCATATTATCTTTCCTTTTGTTTCCTTTTTCTTTCTTTCCATTTTTCCTTATTTTTATTTTGACTCCATTGCCCAATGGAAAAGGCTCTTTAGATTCTCAACAACTTGCAGGGAGTTATTATCCCACAATTGGAGTTGAATGTTGATCAACATTCATTGGTAAAAGTTTGAGTCTTTTGGTCATAATTTCTCTTTTATATATCTCACACTTAGTCATTTTTTCCAAAATGTGGGTTGTGGGAAACACCACCCATAGTCATCATGAGTCCAAAGTCTCACAAAACCACAAGTCCTCATTATCAACACTTAGTCATTTTTTCTACTTTGTATTACTCTTTCTTCACATTTCTTACACTTATCCAATTCTTTGTTTGTGGGATCCCTGTTGCAGAAGTAAGAACTCTCCCAAAAGGTTCACAGGCCCGTAACCCGCACTTCCAACCACTCCAAAATGACCCTCAGACTTCTGCATCACACCAAATGGATTATTATAATACTTAGTTTATTTCTTGATTACAGATGCGAGAGTTTCCCCCTCACCTCCCCTTTCATCTCACATCCCACAAATAGCAAACCCACACTATCACTAAAAAACCCCTCACATTACTCACTTTGCACTTCCATCTCATTTTTCATTCATCCCGATACATAGTCACACTCCCTAAGAACATTTATGATCCTATCACCATGTCAACTGAAACATGTTTGAATTAATATTGTTATTAAATGATGTGATTTTCGTAAAACCCATACCTTAAATCCAAATCAAATCATGTAATTAAAAATTTCGAACTAAGTGTTATGGCATGTGATATCAAGTCAATACGTGGAGAATTTTGTAAGATACTAAATTCTTGTTGTAAAATTTTTACTTCGATAGAACCACCACTTTTTCACTCAAATTGATATTTTCCAAGTATGTCGATTAAGAAAAAAGAACCATTTTTTGGAGGTATTGTCAACACAATGTGACAAGAAGACTATGCATTCCAATGGTTCGAAGTATTCAAGTGGTATTTGATGCTTTCACCTCAAGAAAGGATTTCAAACAAGGTTTGGACATCCAATATTGTTGAACTTATGCTTATACTAAGGGCATGGGTGAATCCATATAAGATACTTTTTACTTTAATTGAGCATTAATCAATCATTCATTATCTTTAAAACAATAAATGCATGTAAACTCAAATCATGGTAAATAGAGTTTAATTTGGAAACCCTTGCGGGAGAAAACCACAAAACTTATCTTTATAAATATATGTAGGCACCAACCTAATATTACAAATATTGTAAGCACCAACCTAATATTACAAATATTGTAGGCACCAACCTACTAGAGACACCAATATTCTTAGCTGATCACCAACTCAACAATATATTACGTAGGCACCAACCTACTGGAGACACCAATCTCCCCAACTGAGCACCAACATACACGAGACACCAATCTTCTCAATTAAGTACCAATTCAGTCAGACATGTAATCTAATATCTTCATACACAGAGTAATTCTGAATTCACCCGCATGCTTCATACTTCGTGCAATTCACAACATCAACATACCCTTAAATTTCATGTTCCAATGCCTCTCCTTGCTTTATACCCTAGACATATCTTCAAACCCTAATCAGATTTAGCCTTCATGCTCTATCTAACCTCATAGCATCATTCCTAGAATATAATTCCAGACCGCGACATCACAACCTCAAAACTATGCACTTTGTAACACCATAGACCTCATTCCTTCATAATGCACACTCAAAACTCCAAAAACTCCTCTTGTACACCTTTACACCCCAAAAATACTCCCCAAATCCTCTTGCGTGCCCCATATCTCTTCTACACACCCCAGACTTGATTTTCTTTCTTAGATACACTTCAAATGTGCGCATCTATCATGTATGAATAGTGTTTCTATGCTGACTTTTAGGGTTGGCCTGTAAATACTGGTTAGGCTAGCCTGGAATTTATGGCTGGGTTTTCTAATAGAAAAATTCATATCTCCTCATTCCTAAGGAGTTAAAGGGAATTCCATATAATGTTGGAAGGGTATCAAAATAATATTTTCAACCATATAACCTATGCTCCCACTTGAGCTAGGTATTTAGAGTAAAAATTCCTTAAAATATAGGGTATCCAAACTGAGCATCAAAAATCCAAAAGTGATATTTCTTACAATATCCATATTGCAATATTTATCTTGGACATTTGTAGCCTCCCCTCATATTTGAAATCAATAAAAACAATGTTTCCAACAATCTCTCCCTTTGTCATTGATGGCAACCCTTATTCAATTTTGATACTCCCGTTGTCTTCAATTTTCCCCGTGTCTACAATTCTTCCTCTATCTGCAACTACTCCCCCTTTAAAATCAATGGAAAAAGGTTTCCCCCCCCAAGATCGTGCTTCCCTTTACTGACGATATGAAATGGATATCGCTCCCATACAATGTTTTTCTCCTTTTACCTCATAGAGAACGTATACATTGCTTGGGGTTTTGTTTGCATCTGCCACGAATCTTCTTGAACATGTTTTCCTTATATCACATCCTTTAGAATGAAATGTGAGGTTGTAACCTTGATCACACATTTGATTGAGACTTAGAAGATTGTGTTTTAGCCCTTCAACATACAATACATTCTGTGTTTTATGATCCAGGAGGATTTTGAAATGCTCAAAAATCAAAGTTCTCCAATGTTCAAGAAAACTACACCATCACAAAGTGCTCGTCGCAAGCTTTCCGGTGGTGTAAACGGATCCAAAATTTGAGTTCGTATGCGAAAGTTATCGTAGTCTGAAGTTTTTTCCAAACAGGGAAAACATCAATAGTCAAAGGTGAGGTGGAAAATCCTGAAGATGACACATGGAAACATAGGCATGATACGTCGCAGTGGCACAAAAAGACATGTGGCAGTGGTGGTACGATCTGACTATGCAGGTGATGTGGCTCGAGCTAATGAGACAGTGACAAGTGGCCCAATCCAATGGTACCACGTGGCATCATAGATTAAGTCAAATAAGTCGTAGATTCAAAATTTGTTTCAACTGTCTACCAGAAAAGTCGATACTCGAATGCTAAGTCTTAAGGATCTACACTAACCAAGTGGGCGGGATTGTGACTTGTCAAACCCATCCCATGATATACCTATTTACCATGTGTATTTGTTATATGGCTCGATGCACCTCCTCGAATGCTAAGTCTTAAGGATCTACACTAACCAAGTGGGTGGGATTGTGACTTGTTAAGCCCATCCCATGATATACCTATTTACCATGCGTATTTGTTATATGG
>JZKD02S1254283.1:0-12248 GCA_000966675.3 Picea glauca
GTATCCTATTCTTACTTCAAGGAATTCTTTTTCTTTGAAGATCTCCAATAATCTTACATGCCGGTGGTCATTCAGAGTTTCGTTTATTTGTAGCAATACTTTCTCTGATTATTTTTGTGGTTCTGCTACTTCTGGATCCACCTTAGGGTTTTCTTTATTCAGATTCATTCCTTCCATCTTTGCAATCATTCTAGGGCAATCCAACACTTCATGGTCCATAAATTTGCAAAAAAGACAACTAGGTCTTTTCCCAGGGCATTCCTTAGCAAGATGTCCTGGTTTTCTGCAATTGTAACAAAGAGTTAATCCTCTCTTTCTCTTAAATGATCCCCAACCTCTTCTGTACTGCATACTAGGATCATGGTAGCTAACCCACAAAAAATTATTTCTAGGATATTGCATACACTTATTAGTCCAAACATTCCTTCTATGCATAGGTATAGCATATTTTTCATTGTTCATATCAGATCTATTCATATCATATCTTATTTCATCTATTAATACCCTAGTTTTCAAGCTAGGATAGAATCTATCAAACATACCTAGATTCATATTTTTGAAACAAACATTTCCATTGATCTTACTTCTACAAAGCACAAAGCCTTCAGATCTATAAATTTTCACTATTCTTACCTTTATCAAAGAACATAGTTTACAGATATTACCTCTTTTCTTCAGATCATACTTCTTTTCATTAGCATAGATCTTGTCAGACTAAGTAGAGTACTACTCACCAGAGAAATATATCTACGCACCAAGCTTTCACAATTTTAGATTGGATTTTTTCACACAGCTTCTTCTTTCTCAGTTCCCAGCAATCACAGTTTCTGGTCCCATCGATGGAACCATTTGTTGGCATAGGGGTAGACCCAGTTTTCAACACTACAACATCGCACCAAAAAAACCCTAACTACAGGTCCTTTTGGCAACACCTGCAAAGAAAATGAAGTGTCACCCGAGGTAGAGGCATGGGTGGTTGTAGGACTCAAGTGTCTGGAAACTTAGCTGGGACACAGATATGTGATTATATTACTTAACAGAGCACTTAGCATCAACAATTCATTAATATTCAACCAATAACTACTGCGGATATAGAACAGAGAATCACATCATTCACTCATATATGATGTATTTAAGTACTTTATCAAAACATGTAGGTCATTTATAGCATATCAAGCACTAAGCACCCTCATATAGATCAGACCTAACATTCTTACACATCATTAGCACAAAGCATAAGCATATTTATCTATCTCTATCAAAGTTCTTAGCAAAAGAAGTTATGAACACATCAAGACAAGAACAAAGAGAAACAACACAGTGTTTACATGGTTTACCCCCACCCTGGGGCTACGTCCACCAACTCTTCTTCTTTATTGTCTTCAATCAATCGGTTACAAGAATAGAGCCTCAAAACCCTACTTCGCCTAGGACAAGAGATCCGCGAATCTCGCTATATCCTCCTTCCCTGGTAGATCTAAGCACACAACCTTCCACAACCTCTTACAATGACTTGCACTCAGCTCTACAAGTCTCACACAATATGCAAAGAGCTTGCAATCCTTCAATCACATAGATCTAGCACTTATCCATTCATCCTTCTCTATATTTCCTAGACATCTATATATATATATATATTACAACATAGGCCTAAACATGGGTAAACCCATGGGCGAACATCCCATGCCCGTTACATAATACCAAAAACCCAAAAGGATCCAAAACAGGGCCTGAGATCCACGATGTCCACTTCGTCTTGCACTCCTCCTTCGACAGGCTGTCAAAGTCCCGAAATAGGTCAAACTTGACCAGATCCCTCAAAACTTGGTCAAGGGCCAACAACTTTCCTTTGGTGGAGGATTGAAGTGGTGGAGGCCCAGCTGGAAGGGACTTAGTTTCTCGGTTTCGAACCATGCCGACACACAATTTTGTAATTCATTCACTTCTGCTGATTACATTTTAATAGAAATACTCTTTTCTTGTCCAATTTATATCTTGAAAATATTTGAGTTGTTATTCCATGGGCGTATTTTTTATGAATGTTGATGGATTATGCTATTGAATGTGATAACATTATATATTATCACCATATACTTCCGTTTATTGGTTGTTGAGGACAATTTTTAGGTGTATTTCTCTTAGTCAAGTGCTCAACGATGGACTTCATCGAACGTCTGGACAAGGTAGGCCCTTTGTTTTGTCTTGCTAGCATATTTGTTTATATAACATATCTGAGATTAGAGTTGATTTCTGCAGTCATTTCCATCTGTTGTGGTTTACCCCTAGCCATAGAGAGATTTTCCTCATAAAAAATACATTCGTTCTCTTTGTCATCAATAATCTATAATGAATTATTGATTACATCATAATGTTTTTGGATAATATCCAAATTTTCATAATTTTTTTGTTGAACTATCTGCAATCCCTCATTGGTTTTCGAAGCTTGTTTCTTAAAGGAAGAGATGTTAATTATTTTTCTTTTAATTGTACTTATTTGGGGTTGCAATTGAATTATGAATGTATCTCTATGGGAAATAATGTTCTTACTCAAGTGTTGATATTGAAAACTTTCCTTCAATTTCTCCTCTAATTGTTTGATCTACTACTCAAAATCATGTTTGACTTGAGTTAGTTCATAATTGATTTTCTCCCTAACAATGAATTTTGTTTGTCTCAAATCATTTTGTAACTTCTCAATCAAATGATTCTTTTGTTCAAGTTGTTCTATCAATTTATCTACTGACCATAACTTGTATGTTGCAAATTCCCCCCAGTGAATTTGCTCCCTGTTTTGATAATTTAGGGTCACCTTGTCCCTGTCCATGATATACCATTCTTTTCCTTTTAGTAAATACTCATCCTTTTTTTCTAAATTTATCTTCATATGATAGCTTTCCTTTTCTCTTTGAAGAAACGATGAATGCATCTCTTTTGTTCAATAGGTGTCAAATCATCTACATTTATTACCTCTGAACCAGACAAATCATAACTTGTTTCTAGGGGAGTTAAAGATGGGATGGGATTTTCAAGTGCAGTATATTCCCCTTGAGTTGTGAGATATTTCACAGGAGTTTCAGTATTTGAGAACAAACGAGGAAAAGTATGACCACGTTTCATGAAAGATTCAAACAATGCAAATGATTCTTCATATTTCTTACCTAGTATGGCTATCCCTGAAAATGTTGTGTTCTTGGACAATATCTCTGGTGTCTTTTCAACTTCTTTGGTTTTGACATCAGGCAAGTCATGTTTCTTGAGATTTGATGATGTTTTCACCTGTGAATTTGGATTATAATTATGAACAAGACTTTGTTCTACTTGCAAAATATTGGGTAAACCACTCCTTCTGTTTTTTTGGAAATTTAGAAAACTAGAATTTTCCTTTTCAGGAAGATTCTAAAAACTTGATATAACTTCATCATATGATTTGGATCCTTCAAAAATCTCATCAAAAGGAGAATCTTCATGGAAATATTTCTTCATATTGAATTGAGAAAAATGGTTTTCTACCACCCTATGTGGATCATTCTTTTTGAATTTGATGGTAGCCAATGTAGTATCATCTAAGGCTAAAGATTCAACCTTAGCATGTGCAAAATATGATAATGAAAATATACCAACATGTATAGGATAGGCTGGCCAAAATCTTTTCTATGAAACCTTCAATTCTTTGGTGATACTTGTAGAAACTGTTTGATAAGCTACTTCTCTACAAACAAGTATGTCTGGTATAAATCTAGGCAGAGCACGTGGAGATGCAAAACAACCAAAAACTCTAATATAAGAAAAAATTTCTTCAATGTACCAATATACAATAACACCTAGATTCCCCATTATTTGTTCAAAAATTCTAGGAGGAGGATGACCATAAATGGCTTCATGGATTGGAATAACTACATTGTGAAAAATCTCATAAAAACAATCCTTTGCATTTTCCTCCCATAATTTGGAATGATAAATATGTATTGGCTCAGTAACAATTGGCGTCCAACTCCAATTCATTAGAGGAAATGATGTTTTGAAACATATTGCATCCATAATATATGCAGACATATAGAAGGGATAATAATCTCCTTTAGATTTCTTGGATATATAATCCTCTATTTGTTTGATTAGATTATCTGACAATAACTTTCCCTAATCAAAAGTAAAACCCTCTTCAACTTTATGAGTTATAGGAACACACTCTATAGTAAAATGTGTAGGGATTTTCTTTCTGAACATTCTACAAAGCATCATGGCTACATACATAATGTGGGAATTACAAGAGGTTGTAGAGTATATGTGTTTGTTTCTTCTCTCTCTTTCTACCTTTATTGGGATGACCCAGGTTCAATGCTACCATAGTTTCCAACCATACCCCTTTAAAACTATCGACCCCTCTGGTAAACCAGAAGGCAACACAATACATAGAGTGCACTGCGTAGTCTCACCCGAGATAGTTCTATTGGTGGCTACAACGCTCAAGTACCCTAAATTTGGGAATGAGTGGGAATATGGGATTAAACTTTGTGATCTTGATTTGTTACTTTACCATTCAACTTATATTGAATACCCTGTCATTCTTACTCATGCATGTAAAATAGAAGATCTAACTAGTCATTCACACATTTGTCTAACATCTAATCATTGAAAGTAAAGGAAATACACAATATTCAATCACATAACACATGATATACCGTGGTTCACACCTCCTGGGATACGTCCACAAATATTTGGTTGCTATGCTATTTTATTATGGTGTGTCCAACACTACAATTTCGCGTGCATTACAAATCTCCATCAAACAGGTCAAGATCTACAATGAGGCAGACTAGATCACACCGGGATCCTCAACCTATGATCTAACCATGAATATCTACCTTATTTCCTCTTCTCATCTCAATAACTTACAAAAACAAAGATCGGATTCATAGTCTTTCCCTCTTTGAACAACATAGTAACAATGACCAACCAGAAAAAAACCCCCGACCTAGACCTTCCAGGTACCTACTTATACATGTTTTTGGATTACGGGCCATTACATATTCTTACCAAAACCATAACCCTATCATGGCTAGGTATTCTTTCATGCATTCCTCACATGCTTTCCTCTTCTGCATGCACACTTGTCTTGCACATGCTGATTTTCCTGCATGCATGTCTCTCTTGCACGTGGTACTTTTCCTGCATACACGTCTTCCTTACACGTGCTGCTTTTCCTCAAAACTGGGCCTGCGCCGAATAGATCCCCAACATTGACATAGTGGTGACTTGTCCCGAGTCACTACCTAACTCCAACATCTATCACTTCTTGTGATAGTGCTTCATACGTATCTGCTATCTGTTGGCACTGCTCATGAGCCTAGTTGCTCCTTGTTGACATGGCTTCGACCACCTGTGTGGTGACTGGTGGTCGTAAGATCTCGCCCCCCTCCAAGCCTATCTGTTCAAGGCGCACATTTACTGCATCGATTTACATGACCAACTATTCTTCCTTTTCTTGTAGGGGCTCCAACTGAGCTTACTATGTGATCTTCTATTCCCACACCACGTTTTCTTCTACTTGAGGGTTCTTCATTTCTGCGACAATCTTGATATTCTATGGAAGTGAAATTGTCCTCTATCACTGCTTGAAATATTTTATTTTTGCATGAAATTTATATTCCTTTCCTTGCATATCTTGTAGGATCACATCCTCTAATATCCATGTCCATAGTTGGCCGCTCATTTCCAACTGTTCTACCACTCTATGTATGTTCTGCATAGTGTTTTCTGTAGATGTTGTCACGTCTTTCTCTCTTTGTGCCCAAATTGTTGGAGGAGTTGTAGGTACTACCCACTCCTCTAGTTCCTTGATCTTCTCTTTATATTGTTCCAGGGCCTGTGCTATTTTCCTCATCTTATCTTCAACATCTGCTTCTTCCGATTCTACGCTATCAAGGATGCCTTGAAATAATCCACCGATCTATTTCTCCATCTCATCCACTTTTTGCTGTGATAGATTTCTCTCTTTCTCTTCCTGGTTAAGTGCCTCCTTCAGTGAGGTGTTGTCTTCCTGCGCCAATTGTAAGTTTGTTGCATCTGACCTTGCTCTGGACTGAATCTCCTGCATGACACTCACTTGTAATTTGTACAACGCTTTAGTTGGAATATTGGGCAACTCCAAGTCCAACCTATCAATTCGTTTCCGGGGCATTTGTGTTGTCTCCTCATCAAAGAACAAAATATTCAATGTTATTATGAAATTAACATTTCCCTGCGTCGTGATGTGCACTGTCTCTCTAGCAGATGCTTCTTCTCTAGAAGATGCTTTTTCTCTAGTAGGCACTGGTTTCTCCTTTTGTTTCTGCTCAGTCTTGATCCTCAAATGCTATAGCATAGTTTTTACTTCTTGTACTTTCTCCATAATTGAAGCTCGGTGATTCTTCATTTTTTCCCATACCTCCGACAATATATGTTCCATTGTCGTTGCTATCAGTTCCACATCATCTGTTGTTAATGATGTTTCCATTGGTTTTCTGTGGGCCTTTTCCTTCTTCTTGGCACCACTCTCTTGCTCCATTGGAATTTTCCTTTGGGCAACTGATGGATTAGATACTTTTGGAATCTGTGTATCCATGCCAGTATCCTTCCCTTCTCCTTCCTCCATTGAGACTTCTTGTGTCTCCGTCTGCTTTTCCTCCGGACACACTTGTTCTGTTGTTTCTCTTGTTGTTTGATATATGTGCAATGATCCCTATGTAGAACCACATTGGGATGGATTCTTCATTCTGGTTTTATTTTTTATGGGAGTGTTGTCTCCTTCCTCACCCCATGCCATATTTTTCTTGGTTCTTTCTTCGTTTGTGCCTTCCTGCTGCGTAGGGACTATTATGTCCTACATCCTCATTTGTGCTCCTGGCATCATCTTTGGGATTGTTAGAACTCTCCATTCCTTGGGCCATTCTTGGACCTCCATATGGATGTCATGCATTGTTACACAATACTTCAACTGAAACCACTCCTTAGCTGGATCCCTCTTTGCTTGTAGCCACATATTGTGACGTGATGCCTAGAAGTTCTCTATCTTCCCAAACTCATGGACAATTTCTATGGGAATCCTTCATGTCTTCACAACTCTATTTTATATCTCTATCAAGTATATAAAAGACATCTCACTATTAAGTTTCTTTTTTTTGGGATCAAGTGTACTGTGAAGGGATGTGTAGTGCACTGCGCCACATTTTCCCATCCTTGGTAGGAACATGCTATATGTGGGTTCCTTCCACCACATTAGTGCAATGGGGATGAGTAACCATGAATAGTGGAACTCAGAGCCCCAGTTGTGCACGTCCTTGCAGTATTCAAGGAACAAGTTCAGTAGATAAGGGCCCCAACTCATCGAGCTCCCCTTTGAGCATTGCGCCGCAACTACTACTACTCTTGCAGGCACTTATTTTTGGTACTTGCGCATTAATTTGCAACCAAGAAATATTATTTCAAATTGTGCCGCAATATCATTGATTTCATTAATCATAATACCTTTGTTACCCCTTTATTTTCCATACTTTGGTTTTATCTCGTTTGAGATGGCTTTCGCCTTAGTTTTGTCTTCTAGGTATTGTTCTGGCTTCTCCCCATTTGTGGGTAGCCCTGTAATCATTGCGATGAGGTCGACATTGATAGGCACTGGCCTATCCATCCATAAGATGCCTCCATGCACCCTCGCTAACAACTTTTTGACACATCCGTTTATGTGTTTCCCACGCCTGAAGTGAGGTATGTCTAATAATTTCATGATGTCGGTGTTGTACAGTCCCAGGATCCACTGTGCAGGCTCCAAAAGTAGCACGCATAATGGACCTTCTCCTCTTCTCTCTAGGTATCTCTGTGGTGACAAATATGGGAACTTTATGACATCATATAAATCATGGTTGGAGTATTTAAGGCTATCAAATCCTCCTACCATGTTATCTTTGGTCTTCACTCCCTTGGGAATTTTTGGCATCACTATATCCAATTTTTCTTGTACGCGTTGTATGCCTTGCACATTAGTCTCTTCTCACACCTTATTTTTCCCTTGTGGGGACGATACCCCACACTCTAGTAGGGCCTCTTTCTTCATTTCATGCTCTGGTTTTGTCTCTAGGCCCTGCTGCATGGAACCCATGGCCAATTCTTCTTGTTGCGACCCTTTCCCCTGGACACGTCAGATTTCGTCTGTTCGACATCCTTTTCTGGATGATCGGGATCCTGTACGAGTTCCTTATCCTCTTCCACATGAAATGTGGTATTCTCGTACTCTGGTGTGTGGATTTCATCCACATCCACCACTATGGGCATCTTATTTGTTTCAGTTTTTGGCACCCGAGTGCTACTCCATGTGTTTCGTCCGGTTTTGCTCGACACTCTAAACCTCAGTGGTGACATGGAAAGAAAATCCAAAATATAGGCTTCCAAATCAATAGATTGTAGAACAAATTAGCACTCTATCACTCTTCCACTCTGCTCTGGGTTCTTTTCCTTATCAAATAACACAATGGGTCGCTTCCCCCCCTTTTTCCAAATTTATAGCGGGATAGAGAAGTGATAGCTGTGATGCATTGAAAATTGTCACTTTTTCACTTTTTGTTGTGTTTCCTGCAGGCTGTACCCTTCTACCCATTAAATGATCTTATGTGCACAGTATTTTTGAACCTTGGTTTTCTTGCAGTGCATTGTTCTATTCTACCAATTCCATTCTGTCAACACCCTCCATGTGCATTGATTTGTATTTATTTTTATCCCCTTTTTACTTTTTATGTATTTCCTTCTTTTTATTTGTTTTTCTCATTTTATCTCCCTTACTTCTACTATAATACACTATATACATATGTTTTTACTATGTGGTAACTTTTTAAGTACTAGGAGGTCGACTATCCCTATATAGTTTCAGTCGCCTCCCATTGATCATTCCTCTGAGTTTTGTACCTCCTCAATATTTCAAATGTAAAACTCCCCCGCCTATGAAAGTCTTCACTTCATATGGTCCCAACCTATGCATTCTAAATTTTCCTGGATGCTAAAGAAATTTAATGTCATACACCAAGACTAGGTCTCCCTCCTTGAAATTGTTCCTTTTACTATGTCTGTCATGATAAGATTTGTCCCTTTCTTTCTGTACTTCTTGGTGAAATCCTGATAGAATCCTATCTTCTTCCATATCCATCAACTGACTTAGTCTTTCTTGTATTGTGCCTCGATCTTTCATGTTGGTGCCTGCTGCTACACCCATACTAGGCACCAAAAATTCAGATGGCACCACTGCTTCTTGTCCATAGACCAACTTGAATGGTGTCTGTCCTATCAAATTATTGCATGTAGTTATGTATACCCATAATATTGTTGGTATCTTCAAATCCCAATCATCCTTGTTGAAATTGCAGATATTTGTCAAAGCATTCTCTAGGATCTTATTAAAGGATTCCACTGTTCCATTTGCTTGAGGGTGATAAGGTGTACTCTTTTGATGATAGAATTCAAATTCCTTAGTCATAGCCTTGATAGTATTGTTTATGAAGTGAGTGCCTTGGTCAGTCATCAAAATCCTTGGAAATCCAAATCTAGTGATCACTTTCTCAAAAAGGAAGTGTGATGTTGTCTCTGTGCTACAATATTTTACTGGTGCTTCTTCTACCTATATCGTTAAGTACTCTGTCAAAATAATGATATACCTTGCTCCTGACCTCTTTTCTGATGGGTTAATTGGTCCCACAAAGTCTACTGCCCATTTGTCGAATAATTGCAAGGTTACTTGTGGTATTAGGGGCATCTCATCCCATCTATTAGGTTTTCCAAGCCTCTGACATGCATCACATCTATGGCAGTAGTCCTTTGCATCTCTGTGAATGGTCGACCACCATAGTCCTGCATGCAATACCTTCTGCGCGGTATATTTTCCTGCATAATGTCCTCCAACTATTCCCTCATGAGCCTCTGCTAAAATACTAGGCCTTTCATGTTCTAGTACACATCTTCTCAAGATGTTGTTTGTGCCCATATTGTATAAGTGTCCTGCAATCAATTGATAGACTGCAACTTTGACTACCGAATTTTTCTTCTGTGCAATGTTGAATTCTTGTCGCACGGTCCATGTACTCAAGTATTCAATGATGTTGACACAATATTCATCAGCTACTTGGATTGAAAATAACTGGGCATCAGGGAATTTTTCCTCTAAATTTGTAGGTTCCTCTCCATTGGTGATCCTCGACAGGTGATTGGGTCCTGCAGTCAACTTCCCTGGCTTGAATATCACTTCAAAGTCAAATTCCTGAAACAACAGTAACCATCTACAGGTCCTCCCCTCCAACACTGGCTTATTGACTAGGTACTTGAGGGCAGAATGATCTATGACCATTTTAAAGTGTTTCCCAAGTAGATAGTGTCTGAACTTATGAAGTGCATATACCATTTCTAGGCCTTCTCTCTCTGTAGTAATGTAGTTATTCTTTGACTCTGATAGTTTTATGCTTGCAAATTCTATAGGATGGTCTAACTCTCCTACTCTTGGCTGCACCAGAATAGCTCCAAATGTTATGGCTGATGCATCTACATGAACATGAAATGTCTTTTCCCAGACTAGGAATACTAGTATAAGTGATGTGACCATTTTTTCTTTTAGAGTGTCCAAACCTCACTGACAATCCTCATTACACTGGAATTTACTATCCTTATTCAACAATTTCTCCATTGGCGTAGTGATCTTCACATACCCTTTTATGAATTTCCTATAGTAGCTTGTGTGTCCCAGTGTTTCTCTCAACTAGCGCACTGATTTAGGTGGTTTTAAGTTAACAAAGACTGCAACCTTTGTAGGATCCACCAATAGCCCTTGTTTACATACTATATGTTCCAATAATATTCCAAAAGGTGTCCCAAATATGAACTTCTTGATATTTAATGATATCTGGCACTGCCTTCATCTTTCCAACATCATCCTTAACACATCTACATGATCTTTCAATAGACTGTAGATTGTCCAATCATCCATATATACTTAAAATTGATGGATGAATTATTTGAAGGAAACTATGACTACCCTTGAGCATATAGCTGGTGCATTCTTCAACCCAAAAGGCATGACTGTGTACTGGTAGGATCCCCATTCTATGGAAAAAGTGGTCTTGTATCTGTCTTCTGGAGCTATCCTGATATGATTGTAGCCTGAGAATCCATCTGTGACTGAGTATGCTTCCTGGCCTCCTACATTCTCTAATACCTCATCTGTGAAAGGGGTGGGAAAAGTGTCATGTAGGCAATAATAATTCAACTTCCTTAGATCGACACATATCCTTATGCCTCCTTGTTTCTTTTCCTGTACTACCATCAGGATTATCCACTCTGATTCTTCTACTGGTTCGATGATTCCAACTTCCAACATTATGTCAATTTATGATTTTACTTTCTTCTTATATATTGGGTTCAGTCCATATGGTCATTGTCTGACAGATCTAGCCTCGGGTTTGAGAGGTATCTTCATCTCTCCTAGATTTTCTACTATGACTTTCATCTATGTAAAGGTTTTTAGGAACATGTCACTATACTTGCGCAACAACTTTGCTATTCTTTATACTATTTGTTCATCCAAGTAATCTCCAATACTGGCCATTTTGGGATTATCATTTGTCCCAATATTTACTTTCTTCACCTTGATTTTCCCAGCAAATGCTTATGATTCCATAGATGGGCCTTCTACCTCTCTTTCTCCTTCTATTTCTGTAATTTGAATGTTACATGGGCCATCTTCATCTAGTGCTTCTTCCTGCACATGATATCATGACAATAGTTCTTTCACTCCCTGTCTATTCTGTTGTTGATACTTTGTTATAAGTTCAACCTTTGGTTCCTTAATAAATATCACCCCTATGATTTGTTTGAGTGATGCATCAATGTTGGGGTTCTCATGTTCAAATTAGAAAGTGACTTAAAATTCTATTGTAATGCTGTCCATTATGCAGTGCCTCTATGTAGTTCTTGGTCTACATATCAGTTTTTTGGAATTCCTTCTAGTGTATGAATAAAGTGATGAGTCCATTCTTCTGGTGGTATCATTTTCCATAATGTTCTACACTTCTCCAAGTGTTCTGATGGTGTCCCCTATCCATCATATCTCTGTAGTTACTTGCTTCCTTGTTCTGCACCGAATCTAACGTGCAATAATCACTTACATTGATACCTGTCCTTGACTGTCTCTTTGTGTGCACCCAACCATCTTGCAGGTGTTTCCTTGAGTTCTATGTCTAGAG
>JZKD02S1254294.1:0-10679 GCA_000966675.3 Picea glauca
GTCACACCAAATTGGGAGGATTGTGATCGGCTCATTGTGAACTGTTAATCACTTCCAGCAATAAGAAATTGGTTGCACGGAGTAATACTTATGGAAGGTTGGTGGGTCGTTAATGCTTGAAGCATTAAGTTTGACCTGAACTGTCAATAAATAATGCTCGGTTGATATCAAATGACTTTTTAATTAAATATTCAAAAAAAACATTTTGTGGAAGCAAGCTCAGCGGGCTTATCGAAAATGACTTGATGAATCATTAAGTGTTATCCAAGCTTGATTAACATTGAATGATTTTTGTTGAAACTGGTAAGTAGTCAACATAACTTAAGCAATAGTGGTATCCCGATTATCAGTTCTCATATGATGCGGAGGTCAATAGTGAATGCGACTTTATATGAGATACTGAACTCTACTCAGTTCATCTTCAAAAAAAAACATAGTTTGTGAAAGTGAGCTCACGTTTTGATCATTGTTGGAAAACACTATAGTAACGCTGAAGTGATGTAGAGGATAAATTAAAATTCATATTATGGATTTATTGTTATAATCCCGTTAGTAATGTATTCTCCATCGCACAAACGAATGAGGTTTAGTGTATTTAGCTACGGTTAAAATCAAAAATTAATATTATAGTTTTATTGTATGAGCCATTTAGTCATGTATTTTTCCATCGTGTAAATGAATGATGATTTGTATTTCTAGCTCACGGTTGAGATTGAATGTTTACATTGTAGTTTTATTTGTTATTTGAATTCCTCTAAATGTATGGTAAGTGTAATTTTCTGTAGGGATTTCGCGATATAAAATGTAAACGGGTTAATATGCATGGCAAGGGATGTTGCGGTTAGGGTTATTTAGATAAAAGAGATATGGTGTTGGATATGGGATAATCCTTCCTTGTTTGGGAGTCTTAACTTCTACCTTGATTGTAACCAATAATTAACCAATGTAATTGTCACATCCTTGGGTACTTATGGAATAACCTTACAGTTTTATCGACTTTTAGTAAATACGAAATTGATACATACAAGACACTTCTTGGTGTTAGCATTATTCAGGATTCCGTCATGATAGAATAATGGGCTAACCTCCTTACCAGCTTTATTAATGATCATCATATTGATATGTAAATGTTGTTCCCGCAACTTTGTAACTCAACATGAAATTGTGCTACCCTATTAGGGCATTGATTTGTAGTGGGTTGTTGGGAACCACAAAGAATATGAGGTGATTGTTMTTTTTGGYGGAGYTAATGGGATATAATTGTAACATGTTTATTATKTCATGGCGGYGTCATTAMTATTTTAGTGTTAGGYATCATRKGAAAAWTAATGAARTTSTBGTYTTATGATAATGCTAATGAATCTTTAGTTATTGATGGTTTATAAATTATGAGGTTCCTTGAGCTAAGMACCATARAGTATTAGSAATTAGTAGAAGAAGTTGGGTTCCCTTAATAAGTTTAGCGCTAGGGAGATGTCCTTGTAGTTATCATGAATTTAGTTAGTGAATTGCAAAGTCTTTATATTAATGTAATGATGCTAGTTTTTATGAAGATGTTATCACAGTTTATTTATTGATGATAACATTGAGATGAGCTGTGGATGATATCCTACCGCAAGGTAAGTGAGGTAAAGTTAATGAAATTATTCATTCATGGTTTGTTATTGTAGTAATTGTGGTCAGTGATAAACATATATCAAGAGTTGTCCCTGAAATTAAGTACGAGGAGTCACCATGGCTTAGTAGAAGGGGATGGAATTTAGTTGATTTTACATATTTAAGAATGGGTTGGTATTTCGTTGTCTTTTAGAAGTCAACTGGGGTAAGGGTTGTAAATTGAAGTCAGTGAGCCCTTCTAGTGGCTGGTCGATGTCGGAGTCCTTCTGACTTGTGTCTCCCGCAGTGGTAGTGATTTTCCTTGATTTGTAGTTCTTGGAGGTCTAGCATTGCGTGGGCTGCTTGTGTCAGGTGGGGTCTAGACATCTCCTGGCAAGCCTTAGTTTATACAGTTGTGTGTGTGATTGTCTTCCTTAGGTCTAAGGTCATTTAATGCTTGCAGTTGAGCGCCTAATGTCCTCTTTCCATGGTCATTGTGGTTGCGTCTTGTTGGTTGTCGAGTGGCGACGTAGAGTCTAGAGTGTCTGGTTCCTTTCTACACGCGCACACACACCTTTAAAACAAAAAAAAATTCCACCTATATCAGAGTTGTTTTCGAACCAAGGAGGATGTTACATATGGTATCAGAGCGAGGTTCGACCCACGACTTGGGATTTTCTACGGCTTTCGTTGACGTGAGTTGATTTTCTACTATTGCGGATTGAGTTGTTTAAGTGCGTGCACGGTAATCATGGTTGAGGATGCCACGGAGGCAGACGACGGGGTGTTAGGGGAGGAGGCGCGATGCCTCCGGTAGCATCCACGCCTGAGGGGTCTAACCCCCAGAGAGGCGGGCAGGTTCTCGGACAGGAGTAGCTAGCGGATGGCGATGTAGTTGGGATGATGATATCCTTTCAGCGTTGTCCGAGGCACTAATCAGCAGATTGTACCGAGACGAGGCCAGGGCGTCGGCACCCCCTGAGGTCCCACCGCACGCACCGGCCATGACAGGTAGCATTCACCGTGAACTCGAGTACCTAAAATTTCCCGAGTTCTTGGGTGCCTCGGACGGCGTAGCCGCCGAGGCATGGTTGGAAAGTATGGTGATGTACTTCGCACTTCGCAATTATACCTCCAACATGAAGGTCCGCATGGCGGTCTTTCAATTGAAGGGGAGCGCTCTTCTATGGTGGAAGACGCTCCCACTGTAGCTAAACATGGTCGTTCAAGACGCGTCATGGGAACGGTTCAAGGAATAGTTTCGAGAGAGGTATCCTTCAGAGTAATTCATTGAGCATTAGCACAATGAGTTCAACGCTTTAGGACAAGGAGGTCGTACGATGCTTGACTACGAGGCACATTTTATGGTGCTTCTCTGGTAAGCTCCGCACCCTAACTTTGAGAAGCTTAAGGTCATCAGGTTCCTGTTGGGCCTTAATGGCAGCCTGCGTGCAAAGGTTTTAATGTTTTGATGCCTCAAACCTTACATGATGTCATCCAGAAGGCAGTCATTCAGGATGATTTTAGATTCATAAGAGATGGCTTCCGAAGCCAAACAGAAGGTTGGAGAAAATGTTATGGGTTGTGCCCTTAACCTGGGAGAGTTTGTCACGAGAGTCAACTTGTACGTCACGATCTTAGGATCTTATGACGTCGTGATCGGTATGGATTGGTTGGAAACGCATGAGGNTCCCTTAATAAGTTTAGCGCTAGGGAGATGTCCTTGTAGTTATCATGAATTTAGTTAGTGAATTGCAAAGTCTTTATATTAATGTAATGATGCTAGTTTTTATGAAGATGTTATCGCAGTTTATTTATTGATACTAACATTATGATGAGTTGTGGATGATATCCTACCGCAAGGTAAGTGAGGTAAAGGTAATGAAATTATTCATTCACGGTTTGTTATTGTAGTAATCGTGGTCAGTGATAAACATATATCAAGAGTTGTCCTTCAAATTAAGTACGAGGAGTCACCATGGCTTAGTAGAAGGGGATGGAATTTAGTTGATTTTACATATTTAAGAATGGGTTGGTATTTCGTTGTCTTTTAGAAGTCAACTGGGGTAAGGGTTGTAAATTGAAGTTAGTGAGCCCTTCTAGTGGTTGGTCGGTGTCAGAGTCCTTCTGACTTGCGTCTCCCGCAGTGGTAGTGATTGTCCTTGATTTGTATATCTTGGAGGTCTAGCATTGCGTGGGCTGCTTGTGTCAGATGGGGTCTAGACATCTCCTGGAAAGCCTTAGTTTATACAGTTGTGTGTGTGATTGTCTTCCTTAGGTATAAGGTCATTTAATGCTTGCAGTTGAGCGCTTTATGTCCTCTTGCCATGGTCATCGTGGTTGCGTCTTGTTAGTTGTCGAGTGGCGACGTAGAGTCTAGAGTGTCTGGTTCCTTTCTACACGCACGCACACACCTTTAAAACAAAAAAAAATTGCACTTGTATCAGAGTTGTTTTCGAACCAAGGAGGATGTTACATATGGTATCAGAGCGAGGTTCGACCCGTGACTTGGGATTCGTTACGACTTTCGTTGACGTGAGTTGATTTTCTACTATTGCGGATCAAGTTGTTTGAGTGCGTGCATGGTAATCATGGTTGAGGACGCCGCAGAGGAAGACGACGAGGTGCTAGGGGAGGAGGCGCGACGCCTCCGATAGCATCCACGCCTGAGGGGTCTAACCCATAGAGAGGCGGGTAGGTTCTCAGACAGGAGTAACTAGAGGATGGCGATGTAGTTGAGATGATGAGATCCTTTCAGCGTTGTCCGAGGCACTAATCAGCGTATTGGACCGAGACGAGGCCAGGGCGTCGACATCCCCTAAGGTTCTGCCATGTGCACCGGCCCTAACAGGTAGCATTCACCGTGAACTCGAGTAGGTAAAATTTCTCGAGTTCTTGGGTGCCCCGGACGCCGCCGCAGCCGAGGCATGGTTGGAAAGGATGGAAATGTACTTCACACTTCGCAATTATACCTCCAACATCAAGGTCCGCATGGCGGTCTTTCAATTGAAGGGGAGCGCTCTTCTATGGTGGAAGATGCTCCTACCGTGGCTGAACATGGTCGTTGAAGACGCGTCATGGGAACGGTTCCAAGAGAGGTATCCTTCAGAGTAATTCATTGAGCGTCAGCACAATGAGTTCAACGCTTTATGACAAGGAGGTCGTATGGTGCTCGAGTACGAGGCACGTTTTATGGTGCTACTCTGGTAAGCTCCGCACCCTAACTTTGAGAAGCTTAAGGTCATCAGGTTCGTGTTGGGCCTTAATGGCAGCCCGCGTGCAAAGGTTTTAATGTTTTGATGCCTCAAACCTTGCACGATTTCGTCTAGAAGGCAGTCATTCAGTACGAGTTTAGCTTCATAAGAGATGGCTTTCAAAGCCAAACAGAAGGTTGGAGAAAATGTTACGGGTTGTGCCCTTAACCTGCGAGAGTTTGTCACGAGAGTCAACTTGTACGTCACGATATTAGGATCTTATGACATCGTGATCGGTATGGATTGGTTGGAAACGCATGAGGCGATACTCAACTGTAAGAAGAAACGATGGATCTTGGTTGATGACGAGGGACAGAGACGTGTGATTGTAGGACGGAACCAGGGAGTTTCCCTGCGGTTCGTCTCTTCCTTACAGTTACGGAAGAGTATGCGCAAGGGGTGAAAACTGTATGCGATTCTTGCGCTCAACGAGAAGGGAGTGGCATAAGGTATAGAAAACCTTCTGGTGGTGAAGGAGTTTGCGGACGTTTTTCCATAGGAGTTGCCTCGGATGCCGCCGGAGAGGGAACTGGAGTTTACCATAGACCTGAAACTGGGAACTGAACCGATAGCAAGAACGCCTTATCGGATGTCGACCCTGGAGTTGGAAGAGTTGAAAATACAACTGAAGGAGTTGTTGGACCTGGGACTGATACGTCCTAGTGTGTCACCGTGGGGTGCACCAGTTATTTTTATACGAAAGAAGGATGGATCATGGAGGCTTTGCATCGACTAACGTCAACTGAAGAAGGAAATGATCAAGAACCAATATCCCTTACCCAGAATTGACGATCTATTCGATCAAATGAAGGGAGCGATGGTGTTCTCCAAGATTGATTTGCGATCCGGATATCACCAGTTATGGATCAAGGAGGATGACCTTCCTAAGACCGCCTTTAAGACGAGATTTGGACATTACGAGTTTACGGTTTTGCCTTTTGGACTGACAAACGCCCCAGAGGTGTTCATGAGTTCGATGAATGGGGTGTTCCACGAGTACTTGGACAATTTCGTCGAAGTATTCATTGACGATATTTTGATCTACTCTCAGACGACGGAGGAGCAGGACGAGCACTTGCGCTTGGTACTACAATGTCTACGAGAACACAAATTGTATGGGAAGTTGTCCAAATGCTCTTTTTACTAGTCGAGGATTCACTACTTAGGGCATGTCATCTCCGGCGAAGGTATCGTCGTGGATCCAGCCAAGGTTTAGGCTATTATGGAATGGCCCGCGCCAACGAAGGTCACAAAACTACGTAGTTTTATGGGTTTAGCTAGATACTATCGACGGTTTGTCGAGGGTTTTCCTAAGATAGCAAATCCGATCACAGAATTGCAGAAGAAAAACAAGAAGTTTGTTTGGACAGAGAAATGCGTGGAAGTATTTCGGAGGCTTAAGGAGTTGTTGACAACCGCACTGATACTAAAGGTCCCTGACATGGACGCAAACTTCTTGGTATGCACTGACGCATCCAAGGAAGGTTTAGGAAGAGTCTTGATGCATGACGGACGAGTGATTGCTTACATTTTGAGGAAGTTGAGAAGGCACGAGGAGAACTATGCGACGCATGACTTGGAGTTACTAGCCATCATATATGCCTTGAAGGTTTGGATACTCTACCTTGTTGGATGAAAATTTAAATTAAAGACTGATCATTGTGGACTACAACACATTTTTACGCAAAGCGACCTGAACACGCGACAACGGCGTTGGTCGAAATTGCGTAGCGAATACGATTTTGAGATTACTTACATAAAGGGAATAGTGAACCGAGTGGCGGATGTGTTGAGTCAGAGGCCACGCATATTTTCGGTGTTACCTCTTCAGACAAATCTACGTGAGAAGATCCTCACCTTACAGTGTGATGATTACTGGTACAAGGAAGTCAACGATTTTATCGGACAAAACACGATGACGGTACCACGATATGAGGGATATTCCTTGGATAACGATGGGTTATTGAGGTTTAGAGGTCATATTTATGTACCGCCAAATGACGAGTTGAGGATGTTGATCCTGAGCGAGGCTCATAGAGCAGTTTACATGGTTCACCCGGGAGTTACGAAGATGAGGGCAGACCTCAAACCATTATTCTTTTGGAAGGGAATGAAGGCCGACATAGTTAAATTTGTGGCTAGATGTCTAGAGTGTCAGCAGGTAAAGGCTGAACATAGACACCCGACAGGATTAATTCAACCACATGCCATTCCGGAATAAAAAGGGGAAGTTATTTCGATGGATTTTATCGTTGGATTGCCACTGACAGCAAGGAGACACGACTCAATTTTTGTAGTAGTAGACACTCTGACGAAGAGTGCTCACTTTATTCCTGTGCGTATGACATATCAGGCACCTGACATAGCGAGAGTTTTCATCAGCGAGATTGTGAGGTGGCATGGAATGCCTAAAAACATTATATCCGATCGAGGATCGATGTTTACTGGATGACTTTGGACGAGTTTCCAGGAGGCCTTGGGAACCCAGCTTAACTTTAGTAATGCATATCACCCAGAGACGGACGGACAGACAGAACGTATGAACCAAACCTTGGAAGACATGTTGTGCATGTACGTTATGGACCAACAAAATCGTTGGGAGGAATTCTTACCTCTAGTAGAGTTCGCTTACAAAAACAGTTATCAAAGCACCATAAAGATGGCACCTTTTGAGTTTCATTATGGGCGACCATGTCGGACGCCCTTGAGTTGGGATCGGCTTGAGGATAGGGTCCTAGTGGGACCAGAAGCGATCCAAGAAATGGAAGAGCATATACAATCCATAAGACAAAGGATTAAAGAAGCGCAAGATCGATAGAAGAGTTATGCCGATGCGCATCGAGTCGACCATAGCTATGAGGTCGGCGATCGAGTCTTCTTGCAGGTTAAACCACATAAGAGTTTGATTAGGTTTGGGAAGGGAGATAAACTCTCTCCTAGGTTCATGGGACCTTTCGAGATTGTGGAGAGAAAGGGGCCCGTGGCCTATCGACTAGCCTTACCTGGTTCTTGGAGGCGTATGCACGATGTTTTTCATGTATCTATTTTGAGACATTATATTAATGATCCTACACATGTGATTGACCTGGGTTCCTTGCAGGTATCGGACGAGGGATCCCTCATGGTTGAGCCAGTACGCATCTTAGATCATCACGTTCGACAGTTACGACGTCGAACGGTAGATCAGGTCAAGGTCTAGTGGGACAGTTATAGTCCACACTCGGTGACCTGGGAGGACGCAGATGATATGTGTCAACAGTTTCCATTTTTGTTTGATGGATAGACTTATGACACTGGGATACTTTATTTTTGCATTATGCTGAGAAACTTCGGGACAAATTTTAGACCAAGAGGGGGTGTATGTAACATCCCGCTCTGGCGCACTGAGAACACTTATTATTTGAGGACACTTGCTCGCAAGTGATCTGGACCCTTTTTATGTAGACCTTTTATATTTGATTATGATGTGATTGATAGATGACATGATGTGTTACTATTTGATGTAGACAGGTGCTATTGACTCAGTTTTATTTAGTGTGCAGGGTTTTTGACCTCGAGGATGCAGAGGCATCGGTAGAACCCCCTTTGGAATCCAGACTGAGTCAGGGAGTGTGCTTTTGGGTTGATATGTTTATTATGATGTTTCATTTGATTTGATGATTTGATGTCGACATTTCTGACATGATTATTGGTGATGCAGGATGACGATAGCTTTCCGACTTGACTCACATATGGATTAAAGGGGCCACACACGATTGCATAGAGGTTGAGGGAGAGGGGTGGACAACAGCCCTGCCACCGCCTGCTAGCACTCCCATCGTGGCTCGAACTGTAGGTTAACGATTACCAAGTTCAAGAGGACCCACGATGCCATGAGGGCCGACTGCGACATTCGCTCACGATGATTCTAAGGGGCGCGCAATAAGGCAGAGGCCTTATTCCTTATAGCCCTTAGTCTCCTACTAGTTCACTTGGCGGAGTGTTGACTCCAAGGGTTATAGAGGTCTACCAATCAATTCAGTTGGCGAGTGGCACCCTTGGAGCATGTGGTGCATCCTGAAGGGCACGTCGCACAAAAGAACTCAGTTGGCAAGTGTCACCCTTGGAGCACGTGGTGCATCCTGAAGTGCACGTCGCCAAAAGAAATTCTAGAGGCGAGTGGCACCCTTGGCGCATGTGGTGCGACCTAAAGGGAACGTCGTGATAAGGGTGGTTGAAGGAGTCAGCCTAATTATCCCTAAGTCAACCACACCTGAATAAAACCTTAAGCATTACCCTTAACCAATCATCGCCTAGCTCAGAATCTAAACCCTAAGCCTAATACCTTCTAGAAACTGGGGGGGGGATTTTAGTGTGGCCCTAACAAATATAAATTCAAAAAAAAAAGGAAAACAAAAACTCAGACCATCACCCTCTCTTTATCCTTGTCTACTTAATAAAACTATCCTCCATCGCCTAGATCTTCCAGTATCCATCTCCCTTATACTTGTCTAGTTCACTTTACTATATCACCATCCCTCCTCGTAAATCCTCTTTATTCGTTTTTGTAAAAAATTAGTTTTCCCCTATACAGGTTTTCCATTGCCTTAATCTCTCATTAATCCTAAATATACAGTTATATTAATGGTAATTTAAATGATGAATGCATGCTTATTAATAGAAAAATGAAAATATATATATGTATATTTATATTATAAACAAATAAAGTTAAGCATGTGAAAAGAAAAGGAATTTAAAAATGAGCACACATACCCTTGAATTTTTGAAAAAGAAAAAAATAAAAATCAAATATATAAACAAAATAAACTAAAAAGAAAAAAAATACGAAAGTCAAAGAGAAAAAGGGGGGAAAACCTAAAAAAAAATAGGAATTAGGGTTTAAGTCTGAATAAAGGAAAGGAGGAGGGGGAAAGAAGGGGACCTTTTTGCGGAGATTGGTATTATTATGCTGGAGAATAGAGACTGACTGATTCCTGGTAGGAGTTGGGAATCCTCAGCAGACTTGAGTGGTAGCTCAGCCTTGGAGGCGAGCTGAGGAGCTAGTTACTCTCTGATTGTGTGTGGCCCCTTTGCGGCTCGGGGGGCTGAGGCGGAAGAAGAGTACCCCTAGTGTTTGGTTGGGAGGTACCGGTGAGTTCGTTGCGGTCAGGAAGTAGGAGCAGGAGCGGCAGGAGCATAGGAGTTGTTGCGACAAGAAAATAAGGCCAAGGTACGCTCCTCTATCTGTAGAGTAGAATGGATTACTGTATAAACTGGTAGTTGCCCGGTTACTGTCATTTATTCTAGAATCCTTCTCTGTCTGTGGTTATCTCGGTGTTACTGTTTTAAAAATACAATAAAAAAAAAATGCGTTGGGGTTTAGCTCAGCGTTTGAGGGTCAAAATTCTCTGGTTCTTGTGGTTAAACTCTGAGTGCTTACTATGGAAGTCCTATGTGATTTGGGGTTAATACCTGCGTTTTTGAATGATCTTGCTCTGCGTGGGTTTAATTTGAGCGTTTTTCTTTTGCCACGGGATTTTAATTATTTTGGTGGCGTTCTGCCTTGCCAGGGCATTTTTATTTTTCTGTTGAGGTGTTGACTGTGGACGATTCCCTCTGACTGTGTGTGTATTTGTGCGTTGATGTTTGGATGCATTTTACAGAGGTGTGCGTTCATTTTGCGTGTTAGTAGGGTGCGTTTTATTACTGCATTGCGCAGTAGTCACCAGTATCTAAGACTGGACCTCATATTGAGCCGGCGTTTTGCCACTAAATCACCCAGGTTAACGCCAGGGAGAACGTTACAACTAAGTTTTAATTTATCAATAACCCTTACTTCCTTGCCTCCTT
>JZKD02S1254305.1:0-12248 GCA_000966675.3 Picea glauca
TCTAACACATAGTTAGCTAATGCATCAGTCAATGTATTTAGACATCTAGGAATGTGTTGATACTCAATATAATCAAAATAATGTTCCAAGAGGTGAATTTGTAAGTATACCCGTAATAAAGTAGGACTTCGAATAGCATAGACATTACATAGTTGCAGCACTACTAGTTGTGAATCGAGTCATATAACCAAGTGGAAGATGCCGAGCAAAATAGCATCAATCAACAATTCGACAACGGTGCTATATTCTGCAATATTATTGGTTGCACGAACCAGGCACACACCTCGCAGACTGATGAGTTCGTTTGTAGGTGCGTAAATTGCCCATGCAGCAGAATCAAGGTTCTGAGTACTACGGCTAGTGCCATCGGCGAAGCCAATGTGGGGTAGCGAAGACGTCGACATCTAGAAACCAAGCACAATGTACCATAAGCAGTCGAGGGCAAATACTAGATAATGAAAAAGAATACTACAGTAACACGCAAGAAGTATGATACAATAAAATACAAGCATTCATGCATAGGTGATCTTAGGCATAATACTTCTTCAAGTACAACCCATTTCTAGGTTCACTCAAAGGGATACCGTCGTAGTCTACCAACTCGTAAGATCCTTTCTCCAAAACTCATCTGACGATATAAGAACCTCACCACATAGCTTCAAATTTTCCAGCTCCTATCATATCCCTATCTTGTTCGTACAGAAGAACAAGATCACCTTCGGAGAAAACGCGTGGCCTTACATGTTTTTCATATTGGGATTTGACACGTTTCTTCTAGGCTTCTATAACTAGGGTAGCATTTCCACGGGTTTCGTCTAATTGCATAAGATACAACAGACGTTCTTCTTCAGCAGAATTGTTCGGAAGAAGTTCGACGACTAGTTTTAAGGAGGGTATCTCACATTCAATTGGCAAGATGGATTCTATACCATAAACTAACTGGAATGGTGTAAACCCAGTAGAAGACTTAACAGACATCTGATAAGCCCACAATGCTGAAAACAACATTGTGTGCCAACTCATTTTGTGAAGCCCTATCATTCGTTGAAGCATGGTAATGAGGACCTTGTTTATTGCTTCGACTTGGTTGTTGGCTTGTGGGTAATAGGGTGTTGATTTTTCATGGCGAAGACCCAACTTTTCAGTGAGTTCGGACATCATGAAGTTTCTAAAGTGTCTACCGTGATCAGTAACGATAGCCTGAGGAACACCAAAATGAGCAATGATGTGATTGAATATGAATAATGTTGCAGTCCTTCCGATATTGTCGAATGTTGGCATCACCTCGGCCCATTTCGTAAAATAATCTACAGCTACAATAATGTATCCATGCCGACCGAGTGAGGGTGGCATGTCATGAAATCGATACCCCATTTCGCAAAAGGACNTCCCAGTTGGGATTTGTCCTGCAAAAGGGGGTTGAGTTTGGCCTCCTTGGTGAAATTGTCCACCAACAGGAATATGGTAATTCGGTGTGAACGACGGAATGGTGCCACTAGGATCAGTGCCTCCAATAAAGGATGGAAGAGGTCCTCTAAAATGGGGTGGAGGAAGTGTCGGAATGAAATCGGAAAGATGGTGCCCAGAAGGAGTGGAACTGCCAGGAGTCCCGGATGAGATTTGGGTAGGAGCGGGAATAGAAGCATTCAACACATGGTATCTTGGTGGAAGTGGTGGGGTGATTCTGGGCAAAAGAAACATGCCAATGGGGGCTTGGCTAGCCATGGTAATCTCGGTGTAGGGACTCGTAGTATCTATGTAATTTACCATTTGTAGAGGGAGAGTCAAGATGTGGTCAGCTCGCGGAGCTTCTGTACCAAGAAAATAATAAGCAGTAGTAAAAGGTACCGCACCTGGATCAGACGTTTCGGGTAGCTAAGGTGCGACAGTGATATCAACGCCTGCTTCTGAGCCAAAGAGATCCCATCTAAAAATGCCAGCAGTCCAAAAAGGATCTTGACCCTCAGGTCCTAGGAAAGGTCTAGTTGGTGATCCAAAAGACTGAACAACCAAGTCTCCGAAAGAATTCACGCGCACAATACATCTCTCGTAGTTGGAATGAAGTCAAAAGTCCTCTCGGGAATTGGTAATTCAGAACCATTCTAGAGAGTTATTTCTTTCCACTTGTGGAGTGGCAACGTCTTGGACTTCACTCTGTTGAGGAGATCCCTCCGGTTAGCTGGAAGGAAAGGGTTGAGAACCTTCCAGATTTTCTGGCGGTAAGCCTTGCATTCTACGTGAACAATGTGGAGGGTCAATTGTGATAGAGTTAGAAACTTATGAAAGAAATTCTATGGCCAACTTGGGTAAACAAATAGCATACGCTAGTAAAATCTAGGAAGCAAAACCAAACAAACAAGACCTTCCAATTCTGAAGCCACTAGTTGGTGATGAAATCCAACTTCGCGACGATGAGAAAAGAAGGGGCTAGGCTAGGGTGGAAAATTTACATTGACGACCTGCTTAACGGACTTACACCCTAGTGCAAGCTCCCACACATAATCGTGGGTATACCCTCCAAGGATCCCGAGTGAGTTTGGCCAACGTTGATTCCAGGTGTCGTGAAGACTTTTCCCTTCACAATCACCTTATGTAAGACCCTAAGAAGATAGGCTACTAAGGTTACCACCAACAACAATAATGCCTGGGGGAATAGTCGACAATCCGATCCACACGCAAGGGCAGGGTATCTAGACCGAAATAAACTTGAGAGGCTTCCACTCATCATTGTGGGTATACCTTCAAGTGACCCCTGTAATACATGAAATCTCTACACCGATATCAACAAAGCAGGGTGAGTAACTCTGTCAATCTCAATGCGACCTCGGGTTTGACCCTTGTGTGAGAAGGGATTCCCATGAAAAAATGTTGCAAATGGAATTTAACACTCCTTATCACAAGATGCTATTGTGTGTTTTTCACTTTGGAGAGTGTATCTCACTACCTATTCCAAAGCTCTAGCCTAGATAATGTTGGTGTAAAAGAGCCCTAGAAAAAGTTACTAGTTAAATTTTAAAATTGTGCATTATTATTAAAGGTTGTTGTTACTCAAAAGGAGATGAAAATGAAACCGATGTTGTGTGAAACTCTGACCCAACAATGAATAAATAGGAATGAATGATACAAATTCTTCATTCGATGAATCCTATCTACAGGAGGGAAAGAGAAGTTTTCTGGAACAACGTGAACTACGATGTGTGATCTTTTCGGAAATGCAACATCAAACAATCATGAACAATGAAAATTCTCTATTCGTTCTTTTTCAGTACTTGAATGCCAATATTTTCGAATACAAAGTTTCTTAAAAAAGAAAAAAATAATAATTTTTTGTTAGAAACCAAACAACAGGGGTGGAACTAAGAAAAACAAGCAACGAACAAAAAAAAAATATACAAAAAAAAAAAACCATACCAATCTTTCAATGAGTACAAAAATAACAAATTGACAAGATAAGTCTCTTCAAATGAATATGGGTAACATTTTTCCAAGTAATAAGAAATTTAAAAGAGCAATTAATCTCAACTTTTAAACCAATCAAAGGCTCCCAACCAAACAAGCACTCGGATTTCAAAACCGGAGATTATACCCTTGTTGTGAAAAGGTCAGGAGATAAAAATTGAGAAAACATGATCAAGAGGAGCTTAATCATTCACGCGATTTGAATTCAAGAATCATTCAATCACTGGCCAGAGAAGTCCTTCCTAGACACACAAACAAATCTAGGCATCTGAGGGTACAAAAGGCTTAAATCCAAAAATTTGCATGTGGGTTCGTAGGCTGGCAATGGGGTGCAATGCGAGAATGAAGGATTCTCGCAGACTAGACAAAGGCAGAGTGCGAGAATTTCACACTGAAATGAAAATCAAGGTGCGAACTCTAGTGGTTCTCGCAGGCTACAGAAGGGTGCAGTGCGGGAAGGCCTGGAATCAAGCAAATTTTGGAAAAAAGACAAAATTTTTGAAGGAACTTCTAGATCCAGGGAGTCTATAAGGGTATCCTCAAGAATCAAAGATTGATGGGAATGAAAAATGATAAGCTAAGAGAAAATGGCCAAGGAAAAACCACCAAAAATGGGTTGTATCCCCAGCAGAGTCACTAATTTTTTTATTGGACAAATCAGTAGGTGCGGACACTAACAGATCTCCCTAGATCCACCTTGATCTAGAACAAAACAGGACAGGACATGACTCTTTCCCTAAGTTATAGTTATTGAATCTACTAAAGAGAAGGAATAAGTGACATACCTTGATATCACTTTCTTAGATCTATGTTGTTCCCGCTTCGCTTCGGTGCTCTCATGAAATCAGGTCCAAGACAACACAAACCAACCAAACTGAAGATAGTGAAGTATATTCAATGTCAACTTATGCATATGATCAAGGAGTTATGCTATAAAATAAGAGTGATTTTATGGGAAAGGGACATGCCACTATATTATATTAAATGAAAGTAGAAGATACAACCTGATCGCCTTGATGTTGCAAGCTTCCTTTCAGTGACCCTTGGTTCCAACACACACAGTTGCTCTGCACTTGCATGAAGAAGATCCAATTCCTCTTGATAGACCAAATAGAGCCTTCAAGCTTCTATCCAAGTAGGGTTCTTCACACAATTATTTCACCAATTCTTCATTCAATCTTGCTTAACCTTTTCCATGAGAAACCTTTCAATATATAGGAGAATGAGAGATGATTAAATGGATGAGGATGATCCCACCAAATCTAAGAAGTTAGTAGAATGACAACCATATGAATGCCAACTCATTTTCTAGAAGATCCCCTTCTAGAATCTTCGTGACCTCTTCTTCTTTCCAAGCTTGAAAACACGTTCGCACCCTATATATGGAGTAGACTATGAGAAGTTCGTACCCTAAATATGGGTGGCCTATGAGAATGAAGGATTCTCGCACCCTATACCATAGGCAGCTTGCGAACTCATATTAAAAATATGTTTTTTGGAAGAAGACAACAATCACCTTTCTTAGGCAAAAATTCCTTGTGGGAGCCTGAACACATCACTTGTAGAGACATCACCAGAGTGACCAAAATCATGTGTAGCACCACTTGCAGCTACTGCAACTCATTTGAGCATGTTATCGAGGAATATCCAGCATTACTAGCTAAACTTCAGGAGAGATGGGGACCTCATCAAAACCCGCAAATACAACTAATCAAAATAGAACCTCGTGGATTAGATCCCAGAGTTGCTATTATCACTAGAGGAGGCATTGTTACAGGAGAAGACAGAGTGATCCAAGGAAAGACTATAGAAGAATTAGCAATAAGGAAAGTTACAGAGAAGACGCAAGTGTTTGATGCGAAGAAAGAAAAACAAAAATTTGAGGAAGCAAGAAAAGAATTCGGGAGAAACCAAGGCTCTTCATCGAAGACATGACCAAAAGTAAGAGAATGTGGAATGCCTATGGAATTTGATCAGTCTGCTTCACCCGGAGATGGAAAAGAGGTGAGTAAACTTTTTCAGTTTCTTGTATATGTTTATTAACTTGATTAAAGATGAAAAATCCATACAAGAACTACAAAATTTGGTTAGACAATATGAGATAGGAAGGGTATATCCCTTTCTAAATAAAGCAGTACATCAACTATCCAAGAAAATAAGGACAAATAAATAACTACACCTTAATGCTCATATTGGAGAGTACGATATAGACTATGTGGTCCTCGACTTGGGGTCGGAGGTCAATGTCATGACGAAGCAAACCTGAGCACTGATGGGAAAACCTAAGTTGATCTACTCCCCTATCAGGCTTAGGATGGCTAATCAACAAGTTGTAATCCCCTTTGGAAGATTGGGGCATGTCCCTGTGGACATCGACGGAGTATGGACGTTTGCAGACTTCGAAGTGGTTAAGATAGTTGATGATAGTTGTCCTTACCTTGCGTTGTTAGGAATTGATTGGGCTTTCAATAATTCCACTGTGGTTGATTTAAAGAAAATAAGAATGACATTTGAAGGAGATGGACTTAGGGTCATTGCACCTTTGGATCCTGATGAAGGTCATAGATATACAGAACCCATCAGGGAAGAAGACCGCACATATGAACTAGAAAGTATCTACAAATTAACAGCCAGATAGTAGGACTACATTAATCCTACAGCAGATGGGAATTTGAGCTGGAAAAGTGACAGTGCATGTTCATCGGACTCAAAAGAAGCACTCAAGAACTGGAAAAACAAAATGTACGAAGTATCTACAAGGAGATGTGCTAGATTAACCAAAGAAGTCTAATAAATTGGCACAACAGTAAGTAACTTACCCACCTTTGATGGTCTAAATCACTTAGAAGCATTCTTAGTGAACTTTCAAGAAATTGTACCAACACAACAAATATTTTTGGCAATGGATGAGGTCCTGAAATCAACTCGAGCGAGATGGTGGGGGACACACAAAAACAATATTACAGACTGGGTACAATGTCACACTTTGATGATAGCGCGATTTTCAGAGCAAGTAGAAGGATGAGAAGTTAGGTACACATGTCGAAGTTGTCTGAAGTACCATGTGTGAAGTTGCAAGGAATCCTGGAGCAACATTCCTCAAGAACAGTGGGTACACAAATTCATTCACACACTGAACACAACTCCCATAAACTGGTATCTTCAAGTAGAACTGAGCCTCATCACTGCAGATTGGGAAGGTATGACCCAGAACTTTGTAACTACCTTTTTTTTTTAAAGCCAATATCTTAAAGTATGTCAATCATTACAGGTTGTAAGACAGAAAGTGTTTGAGGAGGCACCTAGCCTCCCTTTGGAGCAAGAAGAGGATGAATGGATTGTGCCTCTTCAGAAGTTGCAAGGTTGTTACAATATCAATGCAGTTGAAGACAATGATCCAAGGAAGGTGAACATCGCCAAAATAGAAGGACAGAGAGAGATAGAAGGACCAGGAGTTGAACTACCTTTCATTGGACAGCCGATCAATATCAAGAAATTCAACATTGGAACAGAGCAGACACCAAAACTTGCTAATGTTGGAGATTATTGGGATGTTGCCACCATTGACAAGATCACAGAGTTACTACATGAGTATCAGGACTTTTTTCAAACCAAGTTCACTGATATGAAGGGAATTAAAGGGCCCATGGGAGAGATGAGGATCCCTTTGAATCCAGATGCAAGGCCAGTCAAACAGAGACCCTACAGATTGAACCCTAAATATAAGAAGAAAGTGAATATTGAGCTTGACAGAATGCTAGAAGCAAGAATCATAGAACCTATTGAAGAGTCAGAGTGGATTAGCCTTATGGTGGTATAAGATAAGAAGACATGAGAAACCAATATTTGTGTAGATCTTAGGAAGTTGAATGATGCATGTTTGCATGACCCATTCACTGACGAAGTGTTAGACAATGTAGGAGGACAAATGGTATATTCTTATACAGATGGATTTTCAGGATACCATCAGATCCGTATTGGCAAGGAAGATCGCCATAAGACCACATTTGCAACAGAATGGGGATCCTACCAGTATACATTGATTCCATTTGGATTGAAGAATGCACCATCCATATTTTCCAGGGTGGTGGTTGAAGTGTTTAAGGAGTTTTTACATAAATTCCTGGAAGCATATTTTGATGATTGGACTGTTTTTAGCATTTTGCAAAATCATATTGAATGTTTAAGACTAATGTTGGATAAGTGTAGGCAGTGTCATATTACCTTGAACCTAAAGAAGTGCATCTTCTTTTCACCTTTCAAAGTGTTGCTGGGCCATATTGTGTGTAAGCAGGGATTGTTGGTAGATCCATCCAAGATTTCCATTATAGTCGATCTACCCCCACCTACTTCAATCAAATAGTTGTGCACTGTACTAGGACATAATGGATACTACAAAAAGTTCATTAAGAGATATGCACAGATCACAACAGCCATGGAGAATATTTTAAAGAAAGACTATCAGTTTCATTGGACAGAATAATGCTAGTAGAGCTTTGACACACTGAAACAGAAAATGGTTATTGCGCCCATTCTAATTTTCCCAGATTGGAGTAAGGAATTTCACGTGCATGTTGATGCATATTCTATCACATTAGGAGAAGTGTTAGCACAACCGGGAGCTGGAGACATTGACCACCTATTATCCTTTTCTAGAAGGCAGCTATCAATAGCTGAGATTAATTACACCACCACTGAGAAAGAAGCATTAGCCATGGTGTATGCACTGTAGAAGTTCCTCCACTACTTGTTGGGAGGACATTTTAAGATGCTCACTGATCATTCTATGCTTAATTAATACTTAGTCAACAAGCCAGTGTTGCGGGGAAGAATATGCATATGGATTATGCTATTTCAGGAATGTGATTTCGAGATCGTGGTTAAGCCAGGAAGAATGAACAAAGGTCTTGACCACTTGTCAAGGCTGGAACATGGAGAAGAGGCTACTAGTTTGGAGGATACACTGCCAGATGCACATTTTTTGGCCATCGTGAAGGTTGATGATCACTTCACAGAGATAGTGCAGTTCCTGTCAACAGGACTAGCACCTAGTGACTATACAATTATTCAGAAGAAACAATTGGTAGTGCACGCTGCAGATTTTTCACTTATAGTTGGATAGATATACAAGATGGGACCTGATGAGATATTGAGAAGGTGTGTAATGGAAGCAAAGAGACCATTGATCCTTGCAGAAGTACATGTAGGCATCACAGGAGGACACTACGGAGGGAAAGCAACAGCACAGAAGATTCTTAGGGTTGGCCTTTAGTGGCCTACTCTACACAAAGATGCTAAGGAATACTATAAGGCCTATGATGTATGCCAAAGAGTTGGGAAGTCATCCAAAAGAGATGAAATTCCTTTAACACCACAGCTGACCTTACAAGAAATTGAGAAATGGACCATTGACTTTGTCGGACCTATCAACCCACCAGGAAAGCGCACATGAGCTAGATACATAATCACTGAGACAGAGTATTTGACTAGATGGGTCGAAGAAAGAGAAGCTAAGGATTGTAGTGCAACTACAGTTGTGTGCTTCACATTTGATGATATCATAACCAGTTTTGGATGCCCAAAAATCCTTATGAGCGATCAAGGCACACATTTTATTAACAAGACTATCGAATCCTTGACTCAGGAATTTGAAGTTCACCATCAGAGGAGCACGCCCTATCATCCACAAGAAAATGGGAAAGTTGAAGCATTCAATAAGATCTTGGAGACAGCACGGACGAAGATATGCAATGTGAATAGAGATGATTGGGATTTGAGAGTACCAGCAGTGTTATGGGCCTATAGAACCAGTTGCAAGAAACTGACCATGCAAACCCCCTTTAAATTGGTCTATGGTCTAGAAGCAGTTGTACCCATGGAATATTTGGTTCCTATTCTGAGAATTGCATCCTTTACAGATATGGATGACACTAGCGATGTGCAAGAGAGGCTTGCATAGTTGGTCGAGATGGAAGAAGACATATTTATCACAGGATTTCACTAGCAGGTTCAAAAAGAAAGAGAAAAAGCCTACCATGACATGCACATCAAGAAGAGAGCCTTCAAACTAGGAGAGTTGGTATTGGTATATGGCAGTAAGTTCATGAAGCATCCAGGGAAGTTCAAGATGCATTGGCTTGGGCCATATGAGGTTACCTATGTTACAAAAGGAGGAGTTGCACAGTTGAAGACTTTGACTGGAGAATGGAAGGAAGGTTTGGTGAACGAGAGCCAGTTGAAATTGTATTATAAAAACCAGTTGCCTCACAGATCTCACTAAAAATAATAAGGAAAAGGGTCCAGGTACCAGGTGCAGTTGAAATTGGGTACCCGACACAGAAAAGACAACCTGCACACAGCGGGGAGGGAAAGAACAGAAAGCATGGGCTGCTCCGCACAGCCTGAAGATGAAATGAATCAAAAGGATCATATCTAAAGTGCCTCGAGATGAGTCACAGGTGAGTGTTGGGGGCATGTTGTCCCTTGGTTATGGAAGAAAGCGAAGATTAAGGGAGAAAAAGAAAAATGTGAACTGCGTGGAAGACACAATGACTGATATTGGGTCAAAGTAAGCAAAAGAGAAGAAAAGACAGTGCGAAGTAAGAGAAATCAAGTCGTTGGACGAGGATATCTAGGATGACATATCAACAAGGAAGATGGATCATTGACAACTCAGCAAGTAGAAAAATCCACCATTGCATGCTTTGGAGCACCGCGTGAGAAGGAAGGAAAGATAGGCTGGCGAAGCCCGAAAAATGCAAGTCAAGTTGACCTAGGGTTTTAGACACCTAGGGTTTTGGCATCTAGGGTTTTGACACTTAGGTATTGACCTAAGGATGTCGATGAGCAATTGAAATGTATAAATAAAGGTCTAAAGAACCTGGGATGGGTTGGTGCAAAGTTGAGAATTCATTATTGTTGTGTTATCGAGTGAGTACTATTGTGTGAGAGAGAAGTGTTGAGTACGAGAGCCTTATGCTATTGTAAGATCTTCAACTGGGTGTGAAGATCAACCTTGCAGTTGGGTGCACAGGGAGGGGGTAGAAAGAGAGAGGAGATGGGAAGATCTGCTAGCTAAAAGTGCAGATAAGAACTATATGATTCCATCTTAATATATCTTAAAGAACAGTTCTATGGGCGTAGCCCTAGGGAGAGGGTGAACCACATATATCTTGTGTTATCTGTGATTGATGTTGTGTTCTTTATCATTTGATATGTATCTATTGTGATATTACATTAGATCTGAAATATAACCTACGTAGTAGGTTTAAGGAAGATAAATAATAAATAGGTGGTTGTGTGTTGTTGTTGTGAATCCACTCTGCATTTCTTCTAGTCGTAAACACCTGTGTCCTACAACCCCCTATAGCTACTTCGGGTGAGACTGCATCTTCCTCGCATGTGTTACCGAAAGAGCCAGTGGTTAGGGCTTGTTGATGCGCTCTTGGAGTTGAACCCTGGGTCTACCCTGTGCCAACATGAGACTAGGTAATATAATTTTCTTATGTTCCTGCTTTCATCATTCCATTGTTGATGATCTATCCATCAAAAATCAATTATTTTCATTCTTAATCCTTAGTGTCTAGTTGTTGCATAATTTTCTTTATGTTGACTCTGTGTATTGGTGTTGAAGCTTCTCCAATTTGTGTCGGTTGTTGGTCTCTGATAATAGCTTGTTGAAGAGTATTTTGGTGGTGCCTTGTTCCATGAATATTGACAAGCATTCCATATTCTTCCTTGATAATTCTGATATCGACCTTCTTGTCTTCCTTGAAAGGTTTCTCGGTAATGAAGGTGTCGATATGGTTCCACTTTTGACAGTTTTTCTTCATTTTGCATGTGCATTTCCTCTATATTATTTTCAGAGACAATGGAATCCTCTATCTTCCTTGCTTTCTCTTTTATTGTTATAGACTTGGAGATAATACCATCATATTTGGCATGTACATCCTCCAGATGGAGTTCAACTTCTTCAAGTATCTTCTGGGTGACCTTCTTGAATCTTGTCTTCTTTCTCCTTTTGAAGTTGCAATGTCACCCCATTTATCAAATTCTAACGTCCTTCTTCAATTCTAGATTGCATTTTTTATTTTACCTCATCATTATTTATGGATTCCTCAACCTTCTTGCAAATTTCCTCTTCAAGATGTCTTTTGGTAGATTCTTCATCCAAGATCCTTCTTTCTTCTTGATTTTGACAATTCTTCGTTTCTCTTTATTATGGTTTCACAATCTACATATCTCTTCATATTTATTTTTCAAATCTTCCCTTGACTCATCCTTTTCCCACTTTGATTTACTATTCTTTTCTTTCTTTAAGTTATTAACCTCCCTAATGAGTGATTCATTAAGGGATTGCATCTTGGAAAACTCATCATTTTTCTTCTTTATCTCTTCCTTTGCTTCCTTTAACTCATCTTGAATTCTATACATTTCCTCCATTTTTGAGTCCTTAATCCATATTTTTGAGAATAATTCTTCAAATACTTCCCATGTGTTCTTTGTCTAGTACCTTCGTCAAGGATATACCACCATTTACTAGCTTCACCATTAAAATAAATACCTACCAAATAAGGAGTCTTGCAATTTTTCCTTATCATTTTCAACCATTCCCCAGGACTGATTTCATCTTTATCTTCATCTTCACTAAAATTAGGTATTGTCATTGGTTCTTAATTGAGGACTAACCCAAACCTTAACTTCAAACTGTAATACCCCAAGGACGAGCCCCAATTATAATTTTTGAATTGTAATTATGTTTATAGGTTGGTGAGACAAGTGTTTATAAG
>JZKD02S1254338.1:0-12248 GCA_000966675.3 Picea glauca
GGTGCTCAAGCGATTCCAGACCCCCTTTGCCATTATGCCTTTAATTAAAGGGGGGGGTCTGGAATGGTGGGGTATCGAGGAAGGGCCCCATTCCTGTCGTGTCACCTTTTGTATCGTTCTCCTCCCCACCTGCTGTCTGTTCTCCACCTGACCGTGCACCAAGGCTTGTTCCCTTTATCCCCTCCTTGTCCTCCGACATCTGTCCATCTCCCAATCACTGAAACTCTGAATTGGTGTAATCCTGCTGACATCACACGTGGATTGACACGTGTTGAATACTGCCATGTGTCACTCTGATTTGTGACTTACATGTGTCTGAAATGTTGAATCAGTCTGACACTTGTCATTATCTGGTTGTGCCACGTGTTCCTAGATGACATGGTATGCTAACGTGAATCAGATCGATGGTCCAGATCACATCTTGATCTAACGGTTCAGATTCAGTCGGGATTTCACACATCGCGATTTCGACACTCTTGATGTTCAGTGTTTTTGTCACTTCAAAGTCCCGATCCATGAAACTCCATAATGGAGTCGTATCAACGGTCTAGATCACATCTTGATCTGACGGTTGCGATTAAATCACAATATCGCATATCGCGATTTCGAGATTCCTGTGGTTATTGTTCTTTGACATCTTCAACTCTCGATCCGCGAAACTCCGAAATGGACTGAGATCGACGGTCCAGATCAGACCTTGATTCAATGGCTGTGATTAAATCGTGATTTCACAATTCTTGTTGCATTGTTTCTTTTCCTCTCCATGTCGTGATTCACGAAACTTCGATATGGAGTTAGATCAACGGTCCAGATCTGATCTCTATTCAACGACTGCGATTAAATCACGATTTCGCATATCGCGAATTTGAGAGGTTAGGGAACCCTATTCCTTTGACTCTCCAGTCAGCGAAATGCCGATCTATCTCCACGTGTCTTACCTGTAAATGGACGGTTCTCCTTCTTTCAGGATTGTGTACGCTTGCTTCTCCTTGCACTTTAAAGAAGGTGCAGGTTCTGCTTGATCCAACGATGGTCAGACCCTGCGCTTAGATCTAACGCCCGAGATCTATCCTCCATATTTGCGCGCTCCTCTTGTCTACATTGAAATATGATGGTGATCGGGAATTCGGGATGGGATCCAACGATCACTGACGCTTCTCCTCCAAGCTTACGCATACTCCTTACTTGGAAGAATTTCTAAGTGTCAAAGGCCTCTACCTTTGATCCGCCTGTGATCCTAAGTATGCTATCTCCCTTGAGCTTTATCCATGAGTTAACCTCATCCCTGGTGCACACCTACGCACTACATTCGACTCTGCACTAATTCCTCCTGAGCTTACTTTGTTCCTGTTTTTCCATCGATGCACACTCTGATCCTTCCATCAATGACAAGCGCATACTTCCTATAAAGCATGCCAACCATCCTCTGCACTATCTCTTCTGATCTTCTCGAGCTTGCTCTGCAGTGTCTTCCCAAACTACTTCTAATGCCCGTCTATTACATTCTTCCTATACGCATGCCATCTTCACTGTTGTACTTGCCATCAATGACAAGCATACGCTACCTGTTAAACATTTTCCAACACACTATCTTCTAAAAGTTCTTCATTTTCACCAAATGTACATCAAAGCACCCATTTTGTACCCTCTATCCCCTTGGTGTCATCATTGCTAGAACCACCATCCACTTGTACCATGTCTTCATTCATAGGAGTGTATTCTTCATGTTCTTGTGGTGTTGATATGGGGACATATCTCTCACCTAACTATACCTAATCATATCTCTCATTGTCATCCAATGGGGGGTTCTCATCCTTTTGGCATGATGGCTCCTCTGGGAAAGTCCCTCATGCTCTAGACAACCATGATTGTTCCCCTCATAATATAGAATTTATAATTTAATCCCTCCAAAAGGGTATTTTTAGATTTTGTTGCTTTTATAATTCATATGGAAACCTTTTTTTCCTTGAAGAATTAATGAATGTAATTATTTAATTTGGATTTATATGCACTTCTTTTCTTTTCATAAGAACCTTTACGCTTTGGTATTAGTTGACTTGTGTCTAAGAATTCACCATGGAAGATCTTGTATACTTATGGTATGTAGACCTACTTAGGTAACCTTTTTCACCTAGAATATAGTGCAGAATCACTCTTTGAGTATGTTGCATTGGCCTTACATTCCCCTTGTAACTGTCTATAGGTCCACCCTCATTTGGGTAGATGGATTAGACCATTCATTTCTTGCATTCACCATTTACCTAGTGATAAATATTTCCTTCCATGGGTTCCTTATTCCAGTAACCCTTGTTGCATTTTGGCATTAATGCAATCTTATCCTCTATAGGATTGACAGTTTATATAGTATACATCTCAAATTTAAGCCTTGTATATATTTTATTATCATGTTGATAAATTTACCCTATGGACTCCCACATTATATATTGGTATCTCATTTGTTGGATCATTGCATATCATAATCCCTCTGCTTCATCCATACTATGGTGATTCGTCATTTTTATATCACCATTCACCAACCCTCAAGGAGATTACTACTCATTCCCCTACCCTTGATCACTTCCATCTGTAGTTTTCCTCTCTGACATTACATTCATTTGGTTTCTTACTAGGGAATTTATCTTCTCACATTTCCCTCATTTTTCCACCTAGTTTCCCTCTCGGGATTCCTTTTAGATAATTTTGTTTCTCGACACATTGATTACATTCTTTGATGGTACCCTCGCCCCCTCATGGTGATATTTCATAACCCTATAGCACCTCTTTGGAAATATTATGAGGGTCTTATGCTCCTTAGGAACATGTTTCATTTGTGGAAGCATCCCTCTGTTTCCCTTGTTTAGAGCATATGCAATGAGTCACCCTGGTGTCCCATAGAGTTTGTTATGTTCCTCATGCATCCTGCTATAGTTCACTGTTGTATCCATGATTTTTCACATCCAACGTTGTCAATTTTTGGCCTCCAATTTTTCTCCTATTTTATTGATTTTTCATTGAACAAACTTCTACCCAGTAATTTACCATTCCTCGTGGAATGTTTTCAATCATTGCAAGATAAAAATTACCTTTATGCTTTGAAAAGGGGAATGCATGACTCCATCTCTCTTTTCCTTCTCATCTTCCCATGGTATAAACCTCTATCATCCTATACTTTCTACCTCATGTTGGTTTTCAAGGATCCCTTGGTCCCTTGACTTCAATGGGCCTTCCCCTATCAACTTCAACAACTATATTCTAAGGGTTCATTTTAGAGGACAATGTACCTTAGGATCATCTTCCTCATCGGTGGGTTACATTGAACCAAGCAGAGAGACTACTCATTTCTCTTTGACTTGGTTGTCTCTCATGTGCTTAACTCCAGCTCATCATCACACCATTGAGATGGTTTAGTAGTTCAGTTGGTCATACCATATTCCTAAACATTTGTGATTTGCATCAACCCTGTAGTTTTCCTTTATATAGCTTTCCACATGTTCTATCCACAACATTTTTTTCCATATATATAGCATCAATTGGTGTATTATGGATGTCAGTCCTCGAGATTTCCTCTTATTCCTAGTCTCTAGATACTACCAAAATTTCCCCTATTGACTCCAACACCTTGAGTCAAGGCGTTAGTATTATTTCATTGTGTACCTTGGTCCCATTTTTCTATTATTTATGGGTTACCTCAGACCAAGGTAAGAGATTCCTCATTTCTCTCATACTTTGTAGGATCTCGTGTGCTCAAATATAGCTCATTCTCATACTTGAGATTCATACTTATATTTTAGTGGTTCAAACTTAGTTCTAGTTCCTTGTATTTGGTAGGATCTATTCAAGAGTCACTAGAGAAATCATCTTCATCTTTCCTCATGATATCTCACTTCATATCTTGGGAGCCCCTTTCTTATTCAACCAATCCCCTGTGGTTGTTTCTTTCTTCCCCAAGGGGGCAATAGTTCCTATGCATTCAGATTAGTTTTGATAATATTATTCCATGTTTATCTTGGAATCTTGGTTCTAGGATTTTATACAAGAATATTGACATCATTGTATTATGATCTAGTGCTTATTCACCATGACCATACTTTGTATTGTATTATGACATTGTTTTGTCTCACTTGTCTAGCCTGTTTATGCCATTTCCCACCATTGTATCATTTGTAGATATCTTGATGAGGATAGGTATGCCCACCTTGTTCCTATCGATATCTTGTACAAACGTCACCTATTTGGGCTTATTATTTACAAGTGGTTCTCCTTCCCTTCTGTGGATCATCTTGTTTCCTTGGAAACTCCACTCCCTCCTTAGACCTTCTAGTCCTTGGGTAAATAAACTTTGATGTATTTTAGTCATACAATTTTCTCCTAACCTCACACATCAAGGGGGAAATATGTTGTCACCTCAAAATTGTTCACTTGAGCCATTTTCAACAATTACAAATTAATACATCACTATTGGCATGAATAACCATCATTTCCATCCTCTTTCCACCATCATATGATTTAAAACCTGTTGAAATTAGCCTACTCAAACCCTAAAATTGACCAAAAGTGGCCAACATATATATTTCCCCCATTATGTGCACGCGGGTAGTAGATATATACCCCACAAAAGTTTCACTACACCTTAAAACCACTTTTTTTTACTATTTAGGGCCCCCATCAATGTGCCTATGACGTGACATTAGTGAAATGTGGACCATGATAAACCCTAATTGTAATTTTTATCTATAATCTAGTCATATTTTAACATGTAAGACCATGTCAAGGGACTTATCCACTACACACCTATAAATAGATAATTTGAGGTCACTCCATTCATCCATCCACACAAGTAACATTGTGATGTTGGAATTCCATTGGGTCCTTGAGGACCCCTTCCTCTTGATCTCATCATTCTAGCCTACTTACATTATTCATCAACCAAGGAGGGAATTGTAAATACACTAAGGAAGCCAAGGACCCATCCCAAGTAGGGGATTTGGATCCCATTTGACTTCAGCAAGCCAATCCACAAGTGCTTATTCTTTTCCTTCCTATTGTGGTAATGGAAAATTTAAATTCTTTCAAATCCTTATGTTTACATTGAGTAGATTTTATTTCATGCTTTCGATTTTCATATCTTATATGAACTAGTGTTTCATATATGTAAAGTCTAGGATTTTGCTTAACTCTATTACCATTTTTCTCTAGCTCAATACAAAACTTTTGGTCTTAAGGGGTTTTTTCCACCCTTGTGACAAAAAACCACCAACAATATCAATGCATGATCAAATATAAAAACTTACATCAACATTTAGACATCTTCACAATGGTCATAAAAGCGTTCTCCGATCAACAACTTCATATAGTTCTGAGTATGGAGAAAATAACTAGTCTCTTTGTATCAAATATGACATATATGTTACCTTAATGTAGTACCAAAAACATTGTCATTCATTTTCTTTGAGCCCATATAGCCCATAATGTTGTAACCAATGGATCTGATACCAATTTTTAATGTACCTTGAAATCAACAACAAAAGTAGGGTTTGCTAGTCTAAAATTTCATTGATGGTAGTGGTATGTAAATCAAATTTCTACAGTATAGAAAATTTTCAAAACCCTTCATCTTAAATATAATGATAGTGTTTGGAATTATAACTCACTTGTCCACTTTAGTCAACTTTTAAGATTTCAACTCAATTATAAATTAGCATTCAAAAATGTTCCACATGCACCATTTCTAGGATGATAACACTTATGAATTGATGGAATTCCAAACCACCATAAGTATATTAATTTATTTCACATATCAAACCCATCTCCAAGGTTCATAAAATAGACTCATATGAATAATCGCATGGAATCTCCTGATTAGAGGGATTATTCACTTTCAAGGATAATCTATAGCGACTATAAATTTCAAAACAACATCTACAACATATATGTAGAAGCTATTAGATTTGTATCAAATGCTACATGTGATCCATAGAAACCACTAAAAGTGATATATTCTAAATATTATAGCTCTAATAAACCACTTACATCTCTTAAAGTACAATTTAGGTAGTTGAGATATTTGTTGGGTGTGTCCATCCAAATGTGAGGTTTCCCTCTATAAAAACTCACATTGACCCAAATCATCTATTTTGATTTATAGAAAAATCATTGTATATAACTACTACATGCACTTCATAGAAATGTCTTGATGGATCCATAACAAATCCTACATGTTTGATAAACAACCTTTATCTCTTAAATCATGATCTGGGTATTTGATATTTTTGGTAGGTGTTGTTGATGTTTTCGTAGCATTGGGAGTATTCTCACATGTGTGGGGATTTGTGGGCTTGTTAATAGGCCTTGTGGGATTTTGTTGGGGATTCACACCCACATGTTGGGACTTCACACTAAGATGGGAGAATAAGCAAGTTTAATTTAATGTTGAGTTAAGTTAGGGGCTTTTACTCACCCTTAGAGTTGCATAAAAAGAGACCAAGGTGAATGTGACATTCATTCTCGAGAGAGAATCTTTGGTGACCTCAGCCAACCATGGAGAGGGCCAAGTAGCCCTTAGTCCAGTGACCTATTGGAGAGGAAAGGGTCAAGTAAGGATGGAGTATGGAGAAGGTATGAGTTGAGGCCAAATTTCTTTTGCAGACCTGCATCAAGTGAAGCAGGGTCATCTTGGGTAGGTAGAGAGTGATGAGTTCTATTTTTCAGAGGGAGTATGGGAAGGAAAAGTGTTGTCACAGCTGTCTAGAGGGCTTTTCCTATTGAATAAGGGATTTTTGACCTAGGAAATGATCAACCTGCAAATTTGAGGCAACCACAAGAAGTTAGGGGGCTTGACCTGCAAGGAGGCAGGTAGCCACATCCTAGAGGAGGCTCAGCCTAGTGGAGAAAAAAAACAAATTGATCTTAGGACTATTCTGGAGGCTCGATCTGCTCGAGAAGAGTAACCACATGTATTCTAGGCAGTGCTAGTGGTTGTCACAGGTGGTGCAGATCAGCCATAACCCTTGAGAGCTAGTACAATAGTCTAGGGGAAATTTTGGGATAGCCAATGAAGGTTCTTATAACCAGTTCAGTAGCAAGTGGATACCAGTAGTTTTTGGGTATCTTTGAGGGGTTGTTACAACCACCCTAGCAATTTTTTTGAGTTTTTCTCTTAGGGATGTTATAACCAACATAAAAATACGTTTTGGGGATGCTATTAGGGCTAATACAATCAATAGTTTGGGACAATTGAGGACTGGTAAATGCAATAGGAGGAACCTTCTCAAGTGATCAACAAGTAGAGGAAGGGAAGGTGCCATAAGACTAGTGTTAAGTTGCAGAGGCAGTGGAGGGTTTGAAGGGGAAGTGTATTACCTAACCCTCAGCCTCAATTCAGCAGCAAGGAAACTAGAATAGTTTCATCATCAGTGAGTAAGCGTGTTCTTTGTTTATGATTTCCCTTATTTGGGAATTTTTTAGTGTAATAAAATTAGGCCATTGTCCCTGGTATGTGATCCCATTATTCTGGGTTTAAGAACAATTGTTTTAGGAATTAAATTCATGTGTACTTGTGCATGACTCATTTGTTGTTTTTACTTTTCGTTGTGCTAAGTTGTTAGACATCTTAGTGTGTTTATGTTCACATTTCAAATTGTGTGATTTTGTGTATACTGTTGAGAACCTAGACCATTCCTAAGGTGTGATCGAAATATAACAGGTGTGTCCATTCTAATGTAATGCTTCCTTATATAAAAATAAAATCATGTCAACCCAAATGATGTATTTTGAGAAACAACCAAATCATCACATGCCTAACTTTACATGCACGCCCCAAAACTAGAATTTTGTTTTTCCATAGCTAAAGGAAATCTTCCAAATTGAATCATTGTTTGGGGGTTGGTAAAGGAAATTATTTTACATCAAATAACCCTTCCAACTCATTCAAAAGGGTGCATTCTATATATTATGCCTTTAACCACTGTGAAAATGTTCTAGGGAACATAACATTCACCTACAGGAAAAAGATTCCATATTTTAAATTTCAAATGGAAACCTATTAACAACCAAGTAGGTAAATTATTGAGATTCATATTTTCATAATATCCATTTTGAATGTGCATATGTTTTATTCTTTCATAGTACTTGGTAAATCACTTAGGTAGGCATAAATTTTCAATGCATGTACCTATAGGAAAAATGTTTCTAGAATTTACAACCTTTTCAAAAGATAACTTTTAGCAACTCATTAAGGAGTTACATAGGGATTATAACCTTTAGTTATCAATCTTGAGTGGTATATAAACATCATTACACATGGTTCTTTATGCCAAATAGTTATCATGTATGATCCTACCAATTATTTTCAACAAATAATTTGCAAATTGATTGATTATTAACAACAATCATTTGCTCATCATAATCTAGCGAATTTTATAAAAAATTATCATAATAATGAAGTCACCATACTCATCATTCTAAAATATTAAATTCATAAACAAAAATTAGAGAAATTACACTTAAAATTTCAAAGAGGAAGCTCCAAGGAAACTACCTATGGAGGGAACCAATTCCCTCCCAACATAGGCTATTCCGATATAGGATGCCACCCCCATGGTAGGCTATGAGACCACTATGGTGAAGAATATTATCAAGGTTTCCAAAACCACTCTTATCCTCACTAAAATCTCCTAAGATACCAACCAAGAAAGTCACTATTGTATTTTTATTCCATCTCTCAAATAGCACAACACTCGGTGCTCATTACCTTGCTCCATACAACACAGGAAGTCATCATTTATTTTCTCTTTGATCCCTTAGTTATGTTGTTTCTCTCTGTGATATTTAGTGGCTGAGATAAGTCGAAGTCACTTCCTACTTCTATATTTCATTTATAGCATTACGAAGCTTATTGGATAGATATTTTATGGTTCTTTGGAAAACCTTCAAGGATTTGAAATGGTATGTAGATTCTCTCCAACGATGTCTAATCTCACCCAGTAGCCTTTCTTTCATCTCTTAGTGGATCATGGGTTAGCCGATTTTATTTTTTCTTTCTCAAAACCTATATTTTTTCTCAAAAATACTATTTTCCTCAAGCTCTTCTCTCTTAATTCGAATTTTCATGAATGAATTGAGTGAATGGGTAAGAGGGAGGAGTCTTCCCTCCACTCCTTTCTTGATTCCTTAATGGTAAGAAATGGTTACTAAAAAATAGGGGGCCATGGCTTTGACATAGGAAATAGTTACTACAAAATAATAATTAGATACTTTTGGATAATATTACTAAATTTTGATAATCAAATTTCCCCTTTTTAATAAACTAGGCTCTTAGTCCAATTTAGCACAAATTTGAAGATAAATGGAAATCAGACAACTAAAAGAAGGAGAATTATGGATAGGCTAAGGTATCATTATAATTCATAGGTAATTCCCTATATTAGACCCCCAAACCCTTTCCTGCAGTGATCTCATAGCCCCATCAGTGTCCTTCCTACCAATTAGCCTTGGAACCTTTCATTAATGTTAAAATTATCATGTTTGTTAGTGTTCATAATCATCATTGAAACTACCTCATGGTGTGGAGAAACACTTAGCAAATGAAAAGCATAGTTACAATATAAACAAGACCAAGTTCAAAGGGTCAAGACTGGGATATTACATCTGCCTCCAAACCCTTGAAACTTGTTGATTTTTGCAAATTTATCTCCATTCTTGTGAATTTTTCATACAAATATAAATTTTTCTTCAACTTCATAGATTCTCTGAAGCCCCCATTTATAAATAATAAAATATAATCAAAAAACAAAAGAGAGATAATATTACAAGAATGACCTATCCTCACCTTGTAATAATATCGACGTGTTTTTCCTCTCTAATGACCTTGCCTAGGCCCTCTGCTACCAAAAGAGATAGAAGTGAGGGTAAAGGAAAACCTTGGATAAGACCTCATGATGGATGTAATAATTTTGTAGTTGAGATATTAAAAATAAGATAAAAATATATCTACACGATAGACCCCATAATCCACCTCACTATAGGGAAACAAAATCCTAGTTGAAGAAGAAAAAGTCATAAGTATAACCGACGAGTTCAGTCATATGTTTTTGAAAATCCAGTTTCAAGACAATTGTAGGAAGATTTTTAACTTTGATGGAAGGTATACCCTCTTGTGCTACCACAATTACATCACAAATTTTCTTGTTATCCAAAAACTCAATTTTCTCCTATGATATAAAATTTGAGAGGATCCTTTTGACCTTGACAACCAAGATCTTTGAGATAATTTTATACAAACGATTGCATAGGGAAATAGGCCTAAATTCATCAAATGATTTTGGCTTGTCCTTTTTCAATATTAAATCTAGGAATGTTGTGTTTGGAAAACTACAAACCTTTCTAGAATTTTTAACTCAAACCTTGATCACTATGAAAAAACCATCTTCCAATAACTCATAAAAACCAATAAAGAACTTGATTTTCCACCCATCCATCCCTGGGATTTTGTCTTTTTTGAAGGACATTAGAATAGTCTACAACCCATCCTTTGAGACATCCTCCATCAAAGTTTGGTTATTTTCCTCAATGATAAATCCAAGAAAGTAGGATGCATTCTTTAATATTTCTGGTATGTTTTCCCCCTCTCGCTCTTTGTAGATATGTTGGAAGTGTATAGTTCCTACTTTAGCAATTTTAGAAAATTTATTAACCATGTTACCCTCAAATTTCTTGACCTCCCAAATTTTGTTTATCTATTTAATGTGATTGGTGAAGTTATAAAAAAGTTGTGTTTTTATCACCCTCTTCAACCCATATCGCTCTATTGTTTCATTTACTATTCCTCTTCCCTCCAAGATAAAATCCTTTGTTACTTTCCAACTCTTTGATTTTCATTCTGTCCTCCTCATTGAAAATGATCGATACATTCATTCCAAAGAGATCCAATAAGTATTTTTCTGCATTCTTCAAACCCTTATCTATCTCTTCTATTTTTTTGGATACCCAATCAAGTGATTCTTTCTTCCATTTTTTAAGAGAATAGATAAACTAGAAGCAGGTTGATTCCTTGGAGTTTGGATTAAATTTAATCTACTACTTTTCAATCAAATTCCTATACTCAACATCTTTTTGGGGTATGTTTTATATTATTTGCATGTGTGTGGGGGGTGCATCAGATTTGACAACAACGTCTAATGATTCCATCACCTATCGGTGTACACTTGCGTCGAGAATTGCCAAGGGGTGGGGGGGGCAGGATTTCCCCCCCTGACTACATGAAGAATTTGGCTATGGGAGGTATCCCAAAGTTGAAAAGGTTTGGGGCAGTGCCCCAATTTTTTATTTTTATTTTTGGGCAATTTTTTCTATTTTAGCGTGTTTTTTTTTCTATTTTTAGTAGTTTTCTAAATTAATCCTGGATTAATGGATTAGGGTTTTGGTAGTTGTGGAATATATAAAATATTGTATATATTGTATTGTGAATGGTTTAATTAATACAATGAAGAGTTGACAGGTGTGTCACCAAGGAAGGTCGACTTTCTCCCTATTAAGGGTTTCCAACGTAAATATATGTGTACTATGTGTATGAGCCATTGATTAATTTCTATTTTGCTTAAGAATTGTATGCATTTCTTTACTTCATAGGTTAAAAACTTACATGTGGTATCAAAGCGTTTTTTTGTCTTTGGGGGGACACCTTTGTTGTTGAGGTTTGGCTCGGTCTTGATAGATCAAGTATATCTTGGGTTTGTGATAAACCTAGGTTCAATGGGAGATTTACAATGGTAATTCGTGTGTTAAAAGAGAATGGTGAGCGGTTCTAGAATCTAGATTGAGAAGTTAAACAGTCAAAACTTTGATCTATGGAAGCTCAATATGGAGGACCCTTCTTGTGGACAAAGAACAATGAATCATTGTGGATCCTGGTACACAACCTGCTGGTACACAAGCTACTAGTACTAAATCGATCGGTATGTTGAAAGAAGATTGGGAGAAGCTAGATAGAAGAGCAAGGAGTACGATTCGAATATGCTTGGAATATTCGATGTTACTGAATGTGTCGGGAGAATATACAACCAAGGAAATATGGGAAAATATGGGGAATTTGTATCAGTCAAAGTCCATGCTAAACAAGTTGTTTCTTTGAAAGAACTTGTATCATCTTAGGGTGAAAAATGGGGATTCTATGACAAAGAATATAAATTCCTTCAATACTCTGGTAAGTCAACTTGGCTTTGTTAATATTACGATTGTGAAAGAAGATGAGT
>JZKD02S1254349.1:0-12248 GCA_000966675.3 Picea glauca
CACTTGAGCATATTGAATATCTATAGGTGACTGAGGTAACCAAGTATATTTAAGCTGAAATTCTAAGGAAAGTGAAGAAAATAAGGCCGAAATGCAAGGAAGGATAAATTCTTTTGATAGTGCTTTCTAAGGTATCTTATTTACAGGTCATCTCACCATTTTCGCTATAACTTTTTTTCTATAATGATTCAGATCTTGAAATTTCTATGTAAGTGAGAAAACATATCCAAGTATCTGTGGTTAAAAATTGAGCTTGTGGGTCATTGTATTTTGGGAGTTACACTCCGTAGAAAATAGGGTTTGTGACCAGTCCTGAAACTAGTCAAAAACAAGTGTTTCGGGTAAAAACGTCATAACGTCTTCATAACAGATCCACATTTAGTGAGACCAATTATGTTGGTTAGGTTACAGTATATAGTATGCTCTAGAACGGTTTCAGATCAATTCAACAAATATTCCATGTGGGGCACACTCTACAAGGTCGCTCTCTAGAATAATCCAGAATTCAGCAAGTTATGCCATTTTTGTTATAACTCCTTTTCTTAGGAGTTACAAGTAGTGCCACCTAGAGAAATTGCATAAAACACACTGAAGAACATTGTGTATCAATTTCAAATCTTTATTCATTACAGGTACAAAGTTATGATTATTTCAAGTTAGGGTTGTTGACTAATCCAAAACTAGTCATGGTTGAAACAAGTAGTTGATGAGTTGTCACATACATGAGGTGTATAGTTGATGATGTTGGTACATATTGATGAGTCATTGTTGATGAGTAGTTGACACATTATTGGTATATACTTGGTACATGGTTGGATGCACTTGTTTATGGTACAGGTTGATTACAGGTTGTTTGGCACAGGTTGGTACATGGTTGATGCTCTTGTTCATGGTACAGATTGATATCTGTTGAGGATTGTTGCCTCATCTCAGTTGCTGCTGAGAATGTAAGGTGAGTCTTGCATATATATCTGGTGCTCTTGTAGATTTGTACTCTATTCAATTGTTTCTGAAAAACCCTCGAATTGAAGTCCATAATAAAAAGAAAAATTGTACATACATCTTGTGTTCCTTGTGTTTCTTGTGAAGATGATTTGTTGATGATATATTGCCGATATATGTTGCCGATATGTATTCACATCTAACTGATTATTAATGACAACAATGAGTAATGAGTAAATGTCGAATGCTAACTAATGAGTTTTGTGTAAGAGGGAAGTTTTGGGAAAAATATCCCCACANTTTACATCAAACACTATTGGGTCCATTACCCAAACCTTTGTGCTACGGGTCTTTCTTCAAGGGTTGACATCAATGACAACCAACCTTAATCAATAGTTTCTGCATATGTGGTTATGAAGCAATATTCCATCATTAACAGTAATTAAGCCAACCCTAGGTAGTGTAAACCAACAAGGTTGTCCATGCCTAGTGTGAGATCTGTCTATGATGACATCGAATATGAGGAAATATGCTTGAAGCCATTCAATACATCAACTAAGCACACATCCAAGAAAGACTTCACCTTCTGATATTTCCTTTCCTACTTTCAATAGCCTGTAGCTGTCTATTACAGATAGACTGTGGTTCATATTTCCTCTGGGCACCATGTAGTCCAACATCTTCTCGACCCATTGACAGGAATCTTTGGTGTAACCGAAGGCATAATCGTTCAAAATATGAGCCTTAAGCTCAAGATAAATTTATTCAAACTTGGTTTTCACATTGACGATGGTGTTTGAAACCATGGATTTACAAACCCTAAGTTCGTGGAGAGCGTAGAAAAAAATAAAAGAGAATTAAATGCCTTGTTTGTCTTGCAGATCATGAGTGACTCACATTTATGAGCAACACCAATAGCTGAGGTAATACAATCATAACCTGTAGCAATATTGCACAGCAAAAGGGCGTTTCTTTTCCATTCTTTCTGCCATTGAATATGGATACGCTCAATACACATATGGAGGATATGAAAATGACCTTGTATATGGATAGTCAACTGGAGAATCTGTTGATTCCCATACTGCAAACAAAGAAATTACAAATCCAGCAACATCTATTAGTAAATGTGCAACATCGGTTAGAATTTCCAGGATGTTAGCTTTTATACCACCTACCACCTCCACACTCATGAAAACCATACAAAGTATCACAACAGTCCAGAGATTTATAATTGATGTTGATCACTTCCTTGCATCTGCAGCATAATTTCCCCCATCTGAAAATCCAAAACCTATGCCACATGTCATCCTATCAACAATTGGCCTTGCAACCAGTGCTTCCAGAATTGCTTCATATCCTTGTCTTTGCTCAGACCCAAACCCATAATAGCTACTAGACATGGTATCTTAAATGCAGATTGCGACTTTATTCCTCAGACTGCAATCAATGTTGGAAGTGCTTCTACTTGGTTAGTTCCAATTGTGAACACATTAACCTATCGAGTCACAAACTCCTGACCAGCAACATCTTGCACATGAATAGTCTCAAAGCTACGCTTATGCTTTTCTTTGCACTTAATGATTCCAACACGACCTCTGTTGCAACCTTTGGTAACCATTACAGCATTACCAACATCAAACTTGATGAAATCCTTGATCTTGCCTGTCTCCAGGTCAATCTTGATCGTATCATTGGCCTTCGCCAATGGGTCTAGGTACCTAATTGTCTGTCCATCACAAGTGTTGAGGTAAGCGATCTATTCGCACCCACCGCAAAGAAAAGATAGAAGCAAGCAGAACGGACCAAACAACAACAATTGTGGATGTCCTATTCTGTCATCCCATAAAACCCTTCTTGAATGCTTTACACTCATTTTGAAGACAATATCCCAATGTCAGAGATGCGTTCCTTGCAGGTTCCGAATCCATCACTTGTTTGGCGCTTTGACATTTGGACGTTGTGCAAGTATTGTGAGCACACCACTTATTATGCCCGGTGTTGTTAAGAAACCATGGAACATCATAATCATGACATTGCCACAAATTCCCTTAACAAGAATCTTCTATAAATTGCATCTGATCGCTCTAAATATTATCAGCCTGGTTTTTTCTTATGATGCCTTGAGGTAACACTGCTTGAATAGAACACTTGGATACTTAAGAAATCAAGCATTCGAAAGTATACCTATTAGTTCCTTTTCCCCATCAGAAAAATCGCTCAACACATGACCAACACTCGGATGTCCAGAACAAAGCTATGTCATGTTGATGGTAGGTGCTTGACTTTGTTGACACATGGATCTTTTCATTGACATCTGGTAAAATCGGTGTCCCTCAAAATGGATGATCAAGCGTTGTGCACATAGATCCGTGGCTCATCCTTCATGTGGCTTGGCGCTTAACACTAGGCTTTGGCTTGACTTGTGTGTTGATTGCAGGTGTTGGAGATTGGCTCCTAGCCAATAACGTTCTAGACTAATGATTAAGTTTAATATCATCTTTAAACACATTTTACTAGTGCAAAGGCCAATTTATCTTGATGAAGTGGAATCAGGGCATAATAACACTATGAAGGCATAGAACAAGGACTTCCACCTTTCTTATACCTTCCTCCAACGAGGCAAGTTAAAATCTCAGTACTACATCTGGCATGTACAATATCGGTGCTCAAGAGCAACACTTCTTGGTGTTATGGGAATAACCCCATGCGTGCAACAAGGAGAAAATTGAAAATTTAGTATCTAGATACTAACAGGTGGTACAATACAACTTATCATGGTGTCACTCAAATGAAATCCTTTGAGGTTGTTTGTTTCCAAAATGCTCTCCTACTTACTAGGAGTCTCCAAGGTACATGAGGTCGATAAAACCATCACAGTGCAAGAAGACATTCTTCTCACTCTAAAAGATAATCTGGTCATGGCTTACAATAGGATGAAGCAATATGCTAATCAACATTGCTTAAAATTCCATTTTGAAGAAGGGGATCCCTTGTTCCTTCATCTAAAAACTTATAACGAGGAAAAATTTAGGGGCTAAATTTTGCCCATGGGATGATTTTCCATGATTTTTGATGTCGACGCACGCCCCCTCCACAACCCGCAGGTCGAAAGGTCCACGTCAACACAAGATCTTTCCTTTACCACTGGCCCGAAGAACTCTAGAACGTCTCTTCTATCTCCCTATCTAGAAATCTGCACCCACAGCAACTCTCACGGGATCCCCTCTTTTCACTTTGGGAGATCAGATTTTGCGCTTTCGTGAATCCAATGGTCATGCGTTGGTCTCTCGAATCCCCAAAACCCGAAACAATCAATGCTGACCTTCCCCTTTCTTTTTTGGGATTTTCTCTGTTGCAATTTCAGCAATCGCGATGTCGAGAAATTTGTTTTCCCGACTCCCAAATCCCGATATGCCGAAACTCCGATACACTCGCGCAGTTAACTTTTCAACGACCCTTTCGCTCTGTCGGCACTTCGGACTTCTCTATATCGCGAATCCTAATGCAGAGTTTTCGAGACTTCACTTCCCACGAAACTCCGATATGGTCAACAGAGGTTGACTACTCATCACTAGTGCGCCACCTATCCACCTCGCTGACTTCTTCGTGGCCCACACAAATCCTCTTGGCTTTTCGGGATATCGTGTTTCGAGATATCGCGATTCTCGTTGAAATGTTTACGGGATTTCCACCCACGAAACCCCGATATAGGGATTCTCTTGCGAATCCAACGGCCCTCGTGGCTTGGATCTTCAATCCTACTCCTTCTGAGCTTAGAACCTCTCGGGAATACTCGTCGTATCTCCCTTGCTCCTCAGTGAGATATGATGCTCACGGGATTTCGCGAATCCTATTCAGAGAATTCCGATCGTTCATTCCTCCTTGGCAATTTTCTATGAATAGCTAAGTGTTCCTCCGCCAACTTGTCCACCTGCGGCGCAAACTTATGACGCCTTCTTAGTTCTTCCAGGTATAACTTCTGTGCAACCCTTTCAGCGATTATAAGCTTTTCTCCTTCCTGAGCTTCCTTATAACTCCGAGTCTAAGAGAAGACTCTTGCGCGCACTCCTTGCGGCGTCCTTCAGACACTTCCAAGTGTTGAACTTCCTTCGACCCTGCACACACCTGCAGCAGCAGTCTCTCAATTCTTCACTCAGGTTTGCAACCCTGAGACCCCACTCGGCCTGCGCACTCCTTGCACGGCTCCTGTGCCCAACTGCACTTTTGATTGAATGAGAAAAAAAATTACCCTATCTGAACCCTTTGTCAACGCACTCCTTGTGGACACTTCAACTGCACTCCTTGCAGGNTTTACATCAAACACTATTGGGTCCATTACCCAAACCTTTGTGCTACGGGTCTTTCTTCAAGGGTTGACATCAATGACAACCAACCTTAATCAATAGTTTCTGCATATGTGGTTATGAAGCAATATTCCATCATTAACAGTAATTAAGCCAACCCTAGGTAGTGTAAACCAACAAGGTTGTCCATGCCTAGTGTGAGATCTGTCTATGATGACATCGAATATGAGGAAATATGCTTGAAGCCATTCAATACATCAACTAAGCACACATCCAAGAAAGACTTCACCTTCTGATATTTCCTTTCCTACTTTCAATAGCCTGTAGCTGTCTATTACAGATAGACTGTGGTTCATATTTCCTCTGGGCACCATGTAGTCCAACATCTTCTCGACCCATTGACAGGAATCTTTGGTGTAACCGAAGGCATAATCGTTCAAAATATGAGCCTTAAGCTCAAGATAAATTTATTCAAACTTGGTTTTCACATTGACGATGGTGTTTGAAACCATGGATTTACAAACCCTAAGTTCGTGGAGAGCGTAGAAAAAAATAAAAGAGAATTAAATGCCTTGTTTGTCTTGCAGATCATGAGTGACTCACATTTATGAGCAACACCAATAGCTGAGGTAATACAATCATAACCTGTAGCAATATTGCACAGCAAAAGGGCGTTTCTTTTCCATTCTTTCTGCCATTGAATATGGATACGCTCAATACACATATGGAGGATATGAAAATGACCTTGTATATGGATAGTCAACTGGAGAATCTGTTGATTCCCATACTGCAAACAAAGAAATTACAAATCCAGCAACATCTATTAGTAAATGTGCAACATCGGTTAGAATTTCCAGGATGTTAGCTTTTATACCACCTACCACCTCCACACTCATGAAAACCATACAAAGTATCACAACAGTCCAGAGATTTATAATTGATGTTGATCACTTCCTTGCATCTGCAGCATAATTTCCCCCATCTGAAAATCCAAAACCTATGCCACATGTCATCCTATCAACAATTGGCCTTGCAACCAGTGCTTCCAGAATTGCTTCATATCCTTGTCTTTGCTCAGACCCAAACCCATAATAGCTACTAGACATGGTATCTTAAATGCAGATTGCGACTTTATTCCTCAGACTGCAATCAATGTTGGAAGTGCTTCTACTTGGTTAGTTCCAATTGTGAACACATTAACCTATCGAGTCACAAACTCCTGACCAGCAACATCTTGCACATGAATAGTCTCAAAGCTACGCTTATGCTTTTCTTTGCACTTAATGATTCCAACACGACCTCTGTTGCAACCTTTGGTAACCATTACAGCATTACCAACATCAAACTTGATGAAATCCTTGATCTTGCCTGTCTCCAGGTCAATCTTGATCGTATCATTGGCCTTCGCCAATGGGTCTAGGTACCTAATTGTCTGTCCATCACAAGTGTTGAGGTAAGCGATCTATTCGCACCCACCGCAAAGAAAAGATAGAAGCAAGCAGAACGGACCAAACAACAACAATTGTGGATGTCCTATTCTGTCATCCCATAAAACCCTTCTTGAATGCTTTACACTCATTTTGAAGACAATATCCCAATGTCAGAGATGCGTTCCTTGCAGGTTCCGAATCCATCACTTGTTTGGCGCTTTGACATTTGGACGTTGTGCAAGTATTGTGAGCACACCACTTATTATGCCCGGTGTTGTTAAGAAACCATGGAACATCATAATCATGACATTGCCACAAATTCCCTTAACAAGAATCTTCTATAAATTGCATCTGATCGCTCTAAATATTATCAGCCTGGTTTTTTCTTATGATGCCTTGAGGTAACACTGCTTGAATAGAACACTTGGATACTTAAGAAATCAAGCATTCGAAAGTATACCTATTAGTTCCTTTTCCCCATCAGAAAAATCGCTCAACACATGACCAACACTCGGATGTCCAGAACAAAGCTATGTCATGTTGATGGTAGGTGCTTGACTTTGTTGACACATGGATCTTTTCATTGACATCTGGTAAAATCGGTGTCCCTCAAAATGGATGATCAAGCGTTGTGCACATAGATCCGTGGCTCATCCTTCATGTGGCTTGGCGCTTAACACTAGGCTTTGGCTTGACTTGTGTGTTGATTGCAGGTGTTGGAGATTGGCTCCTAGCCAATAACGTTCTAGACTAATGATTAAGTTTAATATCATCTTTAAACACATTTTACTAGTGCAAAGGCCAATTTATCTTGATGAAGTGGAATCAGGGCATAATAACACTATGAAGGCATAGAACAAGGACTTCCACCTTTCTTATACCTTCCTCCAACGAGGCAAGTTAAAATCTCAGTACTACATCTGGCATGTACAATATCGGTGCTCAAGAGCAACACTTCTTGGTGTTATGGGAATAACCCCATGCGTGCAACAAGGAGAAAATTGAAAATTTAGTATCTAGATACTAACAGGTGGTACAATACAACTTATCATGGTGTCACTCAAATGAAATCCTTTGAGGTTGTTTGTTTCCAAAATGCTCTCCTACTTACTAGGAGTCTCCAAGGTACATGAGGTCGATAAAACCATCACAGTGCAAGAAGACATTCTTCTCACTCTAAAAGATAATCTGGTCATGGCTTACAATAGGATGAAGCAATATGCTAATCAACATTGCTTAAAATTCCATTTTGAAGAAGGGGATCCCTTGTTCCTTCATCTAAAAACTTATAACGAGGAAAAATTTAGGGGCTAAATTTTGCCCATGGGATGATTTTCCATGATTTTTGATGTCGACGCACGCCCCCTCCACAACCCGCAGGTCGAAAGGTCCACGTCAACACAAGATCTTTCCTTTACCACTGGCCCGAAGAACTCTAGAACGGCTCTTCTATCTCCCTATCGAGAAATCTGCACCCACAGCAACTCTCACGGGATCCCCTCTTTTCACTTTGGGAGATCAGATTTTGCGCTTTCGTGAATCCAATGGTCGTGCGTTGGTCTCTCGAATCCCCGAAACCCGAAACAATCAACGCTGACCTTCCCCTTTCTTTTTTGGGATTTTCTCTGTTGCAATTTCAGCAATCGCGATGTCGAGAAACTTGTCTTCCCGACTCCCAAATCCCGATATGCCGAAACTCCGATACACTCGCGCAGTTGACTTTTCAATGGTCCTTTCGCTCTGTCAACACTTCGGACTTCTCTATATCGCGAATCCTAATGCAGAGTTTTCGAGACTTCACTTCCCACGAAACTCCGATATGGTCAACAGAGGTTGACTACTCATCACTAGTGCGCCACCTATCCACCTCGCTGACTTCTTCGTGGCCCACACAAATCCTCTTGGCTTTTCGGGATATCGTGTTTCGAGATATCGCGATTCTCGTTGAAATGTTTACGGGATTTCCACCCACGAAACCCCGATATAGGGATTCTCTTGCGAATCCAACGGCCCTCGTGGCTTGGATCTTCAATCCTACTCCTTCTGAGCTTAGAACCTCTCGGGAATACTCGTCGTATCTCCCTTGCTCCTCAGTGAGATATGATGCTCACGGGATTTCGCGAATCCTATTCAGAGAATTCCGATCGTTCATTCCTCCTTGGCAATTTTCTATGAATAGCTAAGTGTTCCTCCGCCAACTTGTCCACCTGCGGCGCAAACTTATGACGCCTTCTTAGTTCTTCCAGGTATAACTTCTGTGCAACCCTTTCAGCGATTATAAGCTTTTCTCCTTCCTGAGCTTCCTTATAACTCCGAGTCTAAGAGAAGACTCTTGCGCGCACTCCTTGCGGCGTCCTTCAGACACTTCCAAGTGTTGAACTTCCTTCGACCCTGCACACACCTGCAGCAGCAGTCTCTCAATTCTTCACTCAGGTTTGCAACCCTGAGACCCCACTCGGCCTGCGCACTCCTTGCACGGCTCCTGTGCCCAACTGCACTTTTGATTGAATGAGAAAAAAAATTACCCTATCTGAACCCTTTGTCAACGCACTCCTTGTGGACACTTCAACTGCACTCCTTGCAGGAACTCTTGCTCATATAGAGAAACAATTGAATCTCATTCCATTACCCTTTCCTCTCAGATTTCAAACATTTAACAAGAAATCATTCATACATAGCATAAAAGAAATTGCATGACAGAAAGAGTAAAACATTCATGAGCATAACATACAAAGATGCATACACAGAGAATACATGAACACCATGAGCCTGAATCACAGCTTTCTTTGTATTAATTCAGAACTTCTGTACATGGAGTCTGCTACACAGCTCTCTGCTTCTCTTCTATGCTCATAATACACTCTCCTTCTATGTTACAATACACAATGAGGGTGTCTATATCACGTTTCCCTCTTTCCTTCTAAAACTGTCTAATATACACATTCAATTTTACCTACTTACATTTAATTTCATAAATGCCTCCATCTACTAAGGACGAGAGCAAATCGCTCAAGGTCTGTTACATTATACAAGTGTGCCTTCATTTAATTGTCACATTTAAGGTTGGCGCATTAACTTCAAGACAATTTCAAAATTTGCGCTGGGTGGTTGTCTAGCTGTCCTATGTTTCTACGTTGGCTTGCTTGAGATGCTCCTGCATCACTTTTTCAAAAAGCATATTCACCAATTTACATTTTTTCTAAAAATGATTCGCCCAAATTCTATAGAATAAAATTGTTTACCTTAAAAATAGCCCAAATTTTATCGAAAATATATAACATCCTTGGAATTTGAATATTTTTACCAAATTATCACCAAACATTTTATAATTTACCTATTAAGGACTAGTAATATTCGCCAAGGTTTCTACATTCGAAGATAAACTTCCACCCCTAAAATTATCCCTATTTTATAAGAAAACATCCTTCCAGGATGACCACCATGAAAATATTGCTCCAAAGTTTTATTCCCACTATAAGGTATTCAAACATATTGGGATAGTGGCTTACAAATTAGAATTTCCAAGCCACTCTAAAATCCATCATATCTTTCATGTATTGTACTTAAAGAAAGTGGTTGGATCTAATTGTTGTGTTCAAACTAACCTTACCGAATCAGATGAAGAAGGCTCCATTTAGTTGCAGTCTAAGTCCATCCTTGAAAAAAAAGAGTGTCGTCTCCACCAACACACTATCCAGGAGGTCTTTATCCAATGGAAGGATACATAGCTTATATATGTCACATGAGAACTGACAATGATCCTTCAACAATTCTCTCATCTCTAGCCTTGAGGACAATGCTTCTTTTTAAGCGGGAGGGTGTGTTAGGATCCTAACCTCCCTAACCCACTAAGTAGATAGATAGGTTTCTATGTATTGTTATGTATGGAGGCCATCTCTAGTAAATAAGGCCCATGTAGTAGTGTGGAAGCAATAAATGTAAGAAGGCTTACTAGAAGGTGTTGGATTACTGAGAGGGGGGGTGAATCAGCAATGGAGAAATTTAATCCTTTTTAACAATATAATCCAAGTGTTATATCAATGAAGCATTATCATCCAATAACTACAGAGTAAATAAGCAATGAACAAATGAACAATCATACACATACATGGTACACCAGTGTTTTACGTGGAAACCCAAATCGGGAGAAAACCACATAATGTTTTTTTCTTATATGTCTTGAAGAATTACATTCATTGGAAGCACCAACTTTTTTTGTTTTCTAGCTACAACTGGAAGAAGGCTCCAACCCCCTAGTTTCTCAGGCTACAACCTTAAGGAAGCTCCAACTCCCCAATTCTCTGGCTACAACCAGAAGGAGGCTACAACCCCCTAGGTTCTCTAGCTACAACCGGAAGGTGGCTACAACCATCTGTCCTTACCCCATCCAACCGCCCTGAAGTAGAAGTAGAATGATGGAACCACTGTCAACCTGTCACTGTGAGATATATCGTTGTAAACCTGTACCAATAAATCTGAACCATGCATCAACCTGTACCTCAACCTGTAATCAACGTGTACCATAAACAAGTGCATCAACCATGCACCAACCTGTACCAAATAACCTATAATCAACCTGTATCATAAACAAGTGCATCCAAACATGTACCAAGTATGTACCAATCATGTGTCAAATACTCATCAACTATGACTCATCAATATGTACCAACATTATCAACTATACACCTCTTGTATGTGCCAACTCATCAACTACTTGTCTCAACCTTGTACTCAACATGTACCTCAACCAAAAGACCTCATCAATTTCATCATCCAAATATGATTTGTAGCTCTGTAATAGACCTGGTTTATATGATCACATTCTTGCAAACCTTCATTAACTTCAACAACAAGAGACTATCATTTTCATCAAACTTTTCTTTAGTCTCATATGCCTAGTTTTGGATTAGTCAACAACCATAAATTGAAGTAATCATAACTTTGTACCTATAATGTATAAAGATATGAAACTGATACACAATGTTCTTCAGTTTGTTTTATGCAATTCCTCCAAGTGTCACTACTCGGAACCTCTCAGAAAATGATTTATAGCAAAAATGGCATACCTTGTTGAATTATGGCTTATTCTAGAGAGAGACCTTGTAGAGAGTGCCCCGCACAAATTATTTGTTGAATTTATATGATATTGTTACATAGAATACTAAAGACTGTACCCTAACCAACACATTTGGTTTCACTGAATTTGGATATGTTATGAAGAAGTTATGACGTTTTTACCTGAAACCCTTGTTTTTGACTAGTTTCAGGAGTAGCCACAAACCCTATTTTCCACGGAGTGTAACTCCAAAAATACAATGATACACAAGATGAATTTTTTACCACATATACTTGGATATGTTTTCTCAATGGAATATAAATTTCACGGTCTGAATCATTATATAAAAAAACGTTATAGAGAAAATGGTGAGATGACCTGTAAATAACATACCTTAGAAAGCACCATCAAAAGAATTTATCCTTCTTTGCATTTCGGCCTTCTTTTCTTCACTTTCCCTCAAAATTTCGGCTTAGATATCCTTGGTTACCTCAGAAACCTATAGATATTCAATAT
>JZKD02S1254360.1:16250-32877 GCA_000966675.3 Picea glauca
GGCCATGGGAGGCAACTCACATTTTTTGTATTTTCGGACAAGTTGTGTCCTGGCCAGAGACAATGCCCTCTCGAAGCTTTGCAGTCGCCTTCTGCACGGAGTCGAAGCATACCATGCAGCCCCCCTATAGGGCTTGCCTCATTCCCTTGGCATTTGAAGGTGCCAAGAGATGGTTCCGGCGGAAATTGGACAAATACAGTCGCACCAGAGCACAAGGATGCTCCAATGTTGCGGCTTCAGCTCGAAATGAGCTCCTTCCTCTCCAAAATCAAGTGAATGCATGAGGATTAAAGTGACCAGACCCGCCATTAAGACTCTCCACCGATTGCTCTGTATTTCCGTTCCCATCACGCGTGCGAGCAGTCTTGAATCTTCGGCCCGGCTGCACCAGCTTGCCCTCATCCTTAATGTCGAAGGGATGGGGGGCGGTGGCCTTCATTTAAGGCCCGACCAAGCGTTTTGTCACGTGGTCTTTCTGAGCTAGGTGGCAGCCCATCTGGGGGTGGGTAATCTTTGTTTGCAAGGCATTGACAACAGGTTGAGAGTTCTATAGCTTCTGAGATATGAGGATCCCAGTAGATGATTTCCCTTTCCCTTGCTACCCCTTCATTTGATAGGCAATCCGCTATACTGTTCGCTTCCGTTTTCACATGGGAGGGAATGATATTGAGATTGGGCCCAAGTAAGGCACCAAATTCCTCTAGCAGTCCCAATAGTCTCCAACTAGGCGAGATTTTCCCTGGATGTTCCCTGTGGAGGATTTTCGTAATTAGCCCGATGATTATTTGAGAATCCCCTTCCACTATGAGATTGTGGAAGTGGTTGTCAATTGCTGCTTGTGTGCCCCGGAGGAGGCTCGTCAGTTCCGCAACATTGTTTGTATTTTCTCCAATAAAACCTGTGACAAGACAGAGGATTTGACCATCTGAGTTCCTGAGGGTGGATCCAAATCCAGCTGGTCCCAGATTCCCTTTGGAGGCCCCATCAAAGTTGACCTTTATAAATCTCGCTGGAGGAGGGGACCGGGTAATGGGGCTGCTTTTTCGGGGAAAGATTGGTTTTTGCACAAGCTGCTTATTCAGGTTGAGCTGCCAGTATTGAAGGATGCGCTGCTCTTCTGGGTCACAATTTGTATCCTCTTGCTTCTAATTTTTACTTCGGATTGTTTCCCTTATGAGCTTACATATTTGTCCCCATACTAGTTCCAGAGTGGCTACCTTGGAGTGGAAGACTCTTTTGTTCCTTTCCTTCTAGATTTTCCAGAGAGTGAATCCCGGGAGTAGGAGCCAAATGAGGGCAATAATGGGATTTTTGAAATATAGCAGGTCCCGATTCTCTATTGTATCTCTGATACTGGTCCTATTCCAATTCATCCTGCACATTGCTTGAGCCCCTTGGTCCCATATCCCCTGGCTGAAAGGACATCTGTTGAAGAGATGTTCCAGAGTTTCCTCTTATTGTTGACATAAGGGGCAAATTGATGGTCCGATGAAGCCTCTTTTTCTGAGATTATCCCAAGTGAGGATACGGTTGTGGACGGTGAGCCATAGAAAGGTTAACACCTTCGACCAGAGGAAGGGGCTCCAAACCTTGTTCCAGATATTCTCCTTGTCCTGACTCTGGTGATTACCCTGTAGATAGTAGGCTTCTTTGATTGAAAAGTTACCTGTAGTGGAGTGGCCCCATCTAAGAATGCCTGGCCCTTCTCGCTTGGGGATTTTCCTGTGGCTGGCATAGTGTTGCCAGGCTTGCAGGTCTGAGTTTAGTGGGATCTGTAGTTCCTGGGTGGAAGTCTTCCATTGCCTCCAAGGTAGAGGGTTGATTCTTGGTCGCCAAAATTCCTTTACATGCTAAGGGGGGTCTGTGTGAAGAAATTGCCTGATGGGGCTTAGCTCTTCTATCTGATCTAGAGGTTTTTGTTGTTGCCACGAGTCCTGCCAGAAAAGTGTGCTTTCTCCATTACGGATCTCCCAAAAGGCATGTTTTTGAACAAGTTCTTTGTTTTGCCAGGCTGTATTCCAGATGTTGGATCCTAGAATCTAATCGTTGTGACGGATGAGCTTGTCTACACTCGTGTTTGGAGCATACTTTTGTTTCCAAAGTTGCACCCAGAGTGTAGTGGGGGCCTTTAACCATCTCCACCACATTTTAGCTCCCATGACTTGATTAAGTTTCCCTAGGTCTCGTAGTCCCAGTGCTCCCCATGCTTTCGGCTTTCAGAGCTTGCCCCAGCCTACTAGCGCCCACTTCTTGTTCGGCTAGTGCCCATGCCATAAGAAGTTTCTTTGGAGGTTTTTGATGGCCCTGATGACCTGTTTAGGCACTGCCAAAGCTGTGAAGAGGTAGGTAGGTAGAGCTTGCAGAACTGACTTGAGAAGCACCAGCCTTGCTGCAATGTTGAGAGGTCTAAAGGTCCAATTGCTAAGCCTATTAGAGATGGAGAGAAGCAGGTTGTCCCAGGAAATGGATCTAGCTAGAGCCCCTATGAGGGGGATGCCAAGGTAGTTGGACGAAAGGGAGCTCTTGGGAATTCCCAGGAGTCTTGAGATGTGGTTCTGTACCCCTATCGGGGTGTTGAAGAAAAAGAGTTTGGATTTGTTCAGGTTGAGGGCCATGCCTGAAGCTTCTACAAAGTCGGAGAGAATGGAGGTGAGTTTGATGACTTCTCGAGCAGTGGGGGTATTCAGAAGGAGGGTGTCATCCAGGAATTGGCTATGCGAGGGTGTTGGTTGAATATTATGCAGGGGTAGGCCTTTAAAGGTACCTTCTAGTATCATCGTCTTGATATACCGCCCTATACCTTCTGCCATGAGGATGAAGAGGAAGGGAGAAAGAGGGTCCCCTTGTCTTATGCCCCCGGAGGGAGTGAAGGGTTGGTAGGGTACCCCGTTTACCAGGATGGAAAAAAAGGCCGACGAGGTCAATTGTAAGATCCATTCTATCTAATGATGGTCGAAGCCAAAGGCGTCGAGCATAGAGTGGAGATACTGCCAGTTGACTCTATCAAAATCTTTTGAAAGATAGAGTTTAATAAAAATACCTGGGGTTTTATTTGTCTTGGGAGAGTGTATTACCTCATGAGCCAAAATGATGCTATCCATGATTTTTCGTCCCTCTACATAGCCTGATTGTTCCTTGGAGATAATGAATGGCAGGATTGGCTTGAGACGTGTAGCAATCACCTTTGTAATGATTTTGTATATAACATTGCAGAGTGTGATTGGTCTGTATTGCTTGGGATGGGTAACCTTTTCCTCCTTCGGAATTAGAGTGAGGAAAGTTGCATTGAGGGTTGTTAATACTTGGCTGGAGGTTCATGATTCCTCCACAACCTGCCGTACCTCTTCCTTGATTAGATCCCAGTAGTGGTGGAAGAATTCAGTAGTGAAACCGTTTGGGTCGGGTGCCTTGCCTGGCGGCATTGCTTTAACTGCATGATCTACCTCTTCCTGAGTAATGGGTTGCCTTAGAGCTTCATTTTGTTATGGAGTCACAAGGGAGGGTATGTGCCCTGTTATCCTCTGAATTGTTGTTGATCTGTCCTCGTTGGTTTCCATTAGGAGATCTTTGTAGTAGGTGTTAAGTTCTTCAACAATCTGATTGTATTCCCTGATTGGGTTTCCTTGGGCATCTTCTAGATGCATTATTCGGTTGATGTAGCGTCAGTGGATCACAACTCTGTGGAAGAATTTTGTGTTCCTTTCTCCCTCTTTGAGCCACTGGACTCTGGATTTCTGTCACCATAGTATTTCCTCTTGCTTTTTCCTTTCCTATAAACTTGCTTGGAGCTCTGCTTCCTCCATCATTAGTTTTATTGTTTTGGTCCCTGAAATGAAGATTTCTTCCAGTTCGCCTAGCCTCTTTTCAATAGCTTGCATGTTTTGAAATATGTTTCCAAAAGTTTGCTTGTTCCATAACTTGAGCGAGCTTTTGAAGTTTTTAAGATGCTACTAGAATTTGTACATGTAGGTACAATGGTCTATTTCTGCTTCGGCCCACCAAGATTTTGTGAGATGATGGAAATCGGGGTGTGATAGCCATAATTTCTCAAAGCGAAAGGGTTTGTGTTGTGGCATGGTTCCTGTTTCTAGGCAGAAGGCGACCGACCAATGATCTTGAGCCTACCCTTGGAAGAATGAGGCTCTCCATACTCGGATCCCGTACTAGTAATTCTTCCACTATGAGGAAGCGATCCAGATGGCAGGCCACTTGTTGGTGCCCTGATCTGCAGTTGGACCAAGTGAAAGTTTCGTTGCAGTTCTCTATGTCTATTAGATTTAGTGAGTCTATGAGGGTTTTGAACTGACGCAGACCTATCGGCCCTCGGGCCGAGATCCGCTCACAGGATCGTTCTTTATCTCCCTCGAGCCGAATCGGCTCTTTAGATTCCCTGCTGGAATCTTCTTCAAATCGATCCACAGGTCCTTCGGGAACTCCCCTGTAAGAATAACACTAGGCGCGAGCTCCTATCTCCCCAAGCGACCATAGTGCTATGACCAAGGCCCAATTGTTGTTGGGGAAAAACACCCTACGGACTAGCAAATAGAGTTTAGACTTTGCATGCAGATATGACCGAATAGAAATTACTTTCTACCTTCATCCCTAGATTTAAATCCCCTTTTCTTAGTAAATGCATGGAAAGATCAACCTACCTCGTTACCGGCGTTTGATGTCAATCCTCCGTTGTGCTTGATTACTTGTTTGCAATAATCCTTCCAAAGATGACTTGCATTCAAGACGAGCAACAACTATGCATGCATACTACTTATATACTCACGAGTTAGAAATCAAACATAAACTAATCAAACCATAAAAAGTTCATGAATTGGGACGGGAAAAGCATTCTCTTTATTACTTAAAATGAGTCAACTTACAAAAGTTGAGACCGAACACCACTCCTTGAACCTGATCCTGGGCTCCTCTTCTTCTGTCCTTCAACTGCTTTTCTTTAAATCTCCTTTGGCATTAGGAAAGGCTAAAGGGTTGGGACAATGGGAATACGTAAATGGAAAGAGTTTCTTTGCTATATTCTTCCCTCTTCCAAATGGTACCCCTACCCCTTATTTTATAAGCTAGAAGGAGCTAGGTATTTGGATGAACCCTCGGCCATGCATGGTTGGGAGTTCTAGTTAACTAACCCATAGCTTTTTGTTCCATCGGCAAATTTCCTTTTTTCATGCTTTTGTCGGTCCACGCGGGTTGTTTTGGGTCAGCCAATGTGTACACGCGTGCAGTAATGGATTAGGGCACGTGGGCCTTTATTCAAGAGGATTTTCAAAGAGTTGTTCAGTAGTGTTTTGGCAAAGAAGGGATATGAGTTGGCCTGATTCCAGATAAGCCTGTGTGGTGCAATTTAGGGTTATAACAGATGCCCCCTAATGTGTGAGGTCATAAGAGCATCTAATGGCCGAAATACATTACTAATCTTTACTGATGTGCCAAATGATTGAGCCCAAGGATCAAGAACCAGGAGGTGCCATCTGCAAAAGAACAAATGTCTCACCGAGGCAGGCATACCCATGCTCGGAATAAAATAGAACCATGGCTACCAATCAAATACACTGTAGATCCATGTCAAATAACTATAAAGAGTAGCCATGAACAATACACAGTGGAGCTACATCTCGAAATCAGAAAGATATACATATAGAGTATCCATCTTCCAGAAGCTGATTCGGCCTGATGGTTGGAGATGAGATCTTCAGAGCTCGAGCAACCACTTCAAAATATTCAAAACTCGGGTAGGAGTGTAATATGAGTGTACGACTGCACTACCCAGAGGTCTTCGACGACTCGTCGGTCATGGACTTGATAATCTTGATGATCAGACTGAAGGCTTCAGTGATTTCGAACAAGGACTTGATTGGATGTGCAGGATGGCCGAGTATGCGGACAAGAGACATATTGCAGAAGGGCCGACTCAAGCTTAGTGACAAACTTCCCTTGGACAATAGCATGACAAATGATGAGACTCAGGAAGCATGTATGTTGATCACAAGTCTATGAAGCAGGAGGCAACGCAAACTCTCCATATGTTTGGAAGGATAACCAAACGGTGGAGGACACAACTCTATATAACGAGGAAAGCTTCCTAAGGTCGTACTACATCCCATAGTCTGATGAACAAACAGACAGATGTGCTTTATCCAAGGGCGACTCATTATGCTGCCAATAAAGAAAATACTTTTCCCTTCCTCTTTTTGGGGTATATTTGATTTTTTTGTTCTTTTCAATAATTGTGGAAAAAGAATAAAGGAATATTACGTTACAATGGAGGAACGAGTATTGCAAACATACAAGTTCAAGGCACAAGGACAAGACTGATGTTCTAGTAAAAGGATACTCTGGAAAAATCCTCCGGCGGCCAAAGGTGTTAAGACGCAGAAGCAAACTGTCACAAGGCTGGTGTATAAGGTATGAAAATGCAGTTAATAAAACACACAATGGTAACATCCTTCCATGTAAGTTTAATGAGCCCAAAGAAGGTAAGCTTGGTGGTTTTTCATATTTAGAGAGTCTGAAAAAACATAAAAGGAGACTCCATTGGGGTACCTTTTTCGAAGATAGTCTTAGTTGGTTCGAAAAAGGGTAAACTAGGATCGATTAGACGTCGATTCAAAACCATTTTAACGAGTGTGACAAGGACAAGATCACTCAGCCATTTTTTCATTTTTAAGGAGTCGAAAAAAATCTTAAGTATGGACTCTGTCAGGAATATTCTTCTGGACCAATTTAACGAGTGTGAAAGAATAAGGTCACTCGACGATCTTTTCAATTTTAGGGAGCCTAAAATAAGCTTAACTATGGACTCTGTGGGGGTTTCTTTTTTGTAAGTTTAGTCCCTCAGGCCCGAAAAAGGGATAAAATTATACCTGAGAGTACTCTTCTAAAGAATGAAAGTTCCATAGAGTATACCTTTGTTCGTACAGTTGACCGTCCAGACCGAAAAAGGGGTAAACTACCGCCGGACAAACGTGACTTCAAATTTCAGTTTAACGAGCGTGAAAGGCCACAAGATCTCTCAGCAATCTTTTCATGTTTAGAGGGTCTGAAAAGGGCTTAAAAGGAGACTCGTTAGTTTTTTGGGAGTCCTGAGGGTGAGAGAAAGAGCGAAGAAAAATCATGCAAATGAGGCTCAAACTCATATTCAGGAAAGACTATAAGGACTCTCAAGCCTACAGTGTGTTAAAGATGGCATGGAAACCATAATGCAACCAGGACCTACCTAGGGCATCCATGTTCTGGTAAGCTCTACCACCAAGTTGCAACACTTCTAAAGCAGATATGAAGGTTCCGTGTTACAACCTGATGGGATCGATCCTATGGCAGAAGAAAAAGACAACGAGACACAAAAGTCGAGGTGGTAACCTAACCTATATGCTCAAGTTGATTCGTGGAAAAATTTTCATGAACCATCAAAATTTTCTCAAAACTCAAAAAAAGTGTCCCAATACCCGATCAAATCCCTCCCATATAACTCTTGAATCACTCTAAATGGTTTTTGGTATAAAGAAACTGGTAAGGGAGGCCAAAAAAGTGACAAAAAGAGGCCAAAAAGTCTATAAATAGAAGCTGGCAGCTCATTATCACCATTGTTGATTTGGAAATTGACTCTAGAGCCAAAAGACCCCCTTTGCTAAAAACAATGATTCTGGGAGCTACAGTGGACGAAACGAACTTCTGCTTGGACCAAGTAAGTACAAACTCCCCTATCTAGCTATTCAATTCTTCAATTTTGCATTTGCTTTCATTTTTTGGGTGGGCGTCGACCTTTAAAAGGTCGGCCCTAGGTACACGTGGGCTGTCTCTGGACAGGCCACATGTACACTCGGGCAAAGTAAAGGTTTCCCGCGTGTACATGCGACTGTCGCCTCTACAGCTCGCATGGACCCCCCTTTTATAGCAAAAAAAGAACTAAAGGGCAAGCACTGACCCTCCTGAACTTTGTTGTGTTGGCAGGATGTATGTTCAGTGGAGGGAAAGGGAGCATGAAGCAATTAGTGAGTTGGTCGCTGGAGATCTGAATGTTGTGGCCGTGTTGATGCAATGTGGTTTACTTAAGTTCTTCTTGTGTGCATTTATGTGAGCGAAACCAAGGCTACTGAACGCCTTGATTGACTACTAACACCTTGATGCAAAATCCTTCATGCTAGAGGGGAAATCATTGGTGCCCACCACCGAGGATATCTATTTTTTGACTGGCCTCTCAAGGAGAGGGGAACCAATCAATTTCAGGACGTTTCCTGTGGGGTCGCATAACATAGCGGAACTGATAGCCGAGCACTGTGAGGCTGGGACAAATCGTGTGAGCTCCCAGGTGCCCATCAGTAAGATCACTAACCTATCGCCGCAGGCGATATTATTACTGATTGGGTGGATTACCGGTTCAACGGCCTTGCATCAGGCGTCTCGCGCACAAATGAACTGTGTTATCCAGTACTTGAATGCACATATTTTTGACTGGAGTACCACACTGTTCGAGTGTATGAAGAGGCAATTGACAGATTGCCAATAGCGGACACAGAGGAACTTCGAGTTCGAGACGATTTTGTGTTCATTCTTCTTTGAGAGAGTTCCGAGCTTTAGTCCTCGGGAAGTGGTACGAGGACATCAGGCCTCTTTCCTTGAAGTATGTAGATGGGCAGTATTACTGCCGCAACAGGGTAGTGGAAGGACTAATGAGTCCTTCGATGATGACTTCTTTGCGTGGTTATCACTGCAGATCCCTGTGATTGAGGATTACCCATATGCAGGGATAGAATTTTCTAGATATCTTGAGATACCCGTGCCTCCTGGTGAGGAGCGAGGGGAGATGGGTAAGTCTCCACCTTTGTAGTTTTTTTTGTTTGCATATGTAATTTTTATGTCATTTTTGTTATATAGATCATTTTTTTATATGCCAGAGTATTTGACGGGTATACGTTTGTTGCATGCAGATGCAGGACCTGTGCGACCTGTCGATTATGCACGGAACAGGCATCATCCTCGGTCAGAAGCCGCAACTGCCGCCGCTGGGGAAGCAGCAGTAGTAGGGAACCTCCCAGCCGAGGAGGCTTAGAGGGTCCTTAGATGAGTTGAGCAGAACTTCACTGCACTCACTCGCACAGTCCCAATGGCAGAGATAGAGGACCTGCCGCCATCCATGCAGCCTCATGTAGTGGGGGCACCTCGGACGTGGGTCCGATTGTTTAGGCGTTTAGCCCATGCTGTGGACTATTATAACAGGGCCCATAGGCCCTGAACCTATTTAGACTTTTTACGTGCCACGAGCACTACTTGTATATATTTTTTGAGGGCATCAGCCCTGTGACTCATTATTAGTCCCATTTTTTAGGCGCTTGCGTCCATCTATGTACTCTGGTTATTTTATGATGTTATATATGGTTTTTTTATCTTTTGTGTCTTATGGATCATGTGTGCAAAAAATGTATTTACATGCTTATGTCAATGTTCTTTCATATGTGTGCAAGATGCCAATCTAAAATTTGATTAGCTAGAGTATCTGTAATTTGGTTTAATCTCCTAGGAACATGAAAATATGTAATATAATCAAAGTTTCGTTCTAAGAGATGTACCCTAAGGAATCGTCCGTGTAAAGTTGGATCATGAACTCGGTATACTCTGTTTAGTTGTGACACAACCAGTTGAGCGTCGAGATAGACCCAGAGATGAGCGATTCCCAATGACAAGGTGTCACGAAGCAACTCAATAACTGCACTATACTCGGCGACATTATTTGTGGTGTCACCTAAGCATATAACTCCGGAAGATAACAACTGGCCCTGAGGTGTAAAGATTACCCAAGCTGTAGAGGCAAGCCTCCGAGTGTTCTAACTAGCACCGTCTGCATACCCAATGAACACCTCAAAATCACTTGACATTTTCCATATTGACGAAAGATAACATCAATGACACGTCCATAACACTTAAAATAAATTAAAAAGTAATAGTACAAAGACTATACATATGTTACAAAAAGTTACCCACAGTGACCTGCCTATCAGTAATACTTCTTGAGGTAGAGCCCATTTCTAGGCTTCGCCAAAGCATTCCCTTCAAAATCAACCAAACGATAAGCACCCTTTTTTAATTCCTCTTTTATGATGAAGGGTCTGAACCACATGGGTTTGAATTTTCCTACCCCCAGGGGGTCCTTATCTTGGTCATAGACCAGGACAAGGTTGCCTTCAGAGAAAATCCGAGGATGAATGGACCTATCATAATGACACTTGACCTTATGTTTGTGAGCCTCATTGGCCAGGGCCGCATCACGACGCTACTCATTGAGCTGCTCAAGGTGTACTAACCGTTATTCAAGTGGAGAAGTGTCTGGCAATAATTGTACTGCCATTTAAGAGATGGGATCTGACATTCGATGGGCAAGACTGCCTCCAACCTGTAAACGAGTTGAAAAGGTGAGAAACCGGTTGCAATCTTAATAGATGTTCGGTAAGCCCATAATGCCGAGTATAACATCAAATGACAATTTGACTTGGATGAGTTGATAATTTGTTGTAGAATAGTCTTAAGAGTTTTGTTTACAGCTTCCACATGCCCATTGTCTTGGGGGTAGTAGGGTGATGAATGCTCTTGCCGTAACCCAAGCTTTGATGTTAATTCAATCATCATTTGGTTCTGAAAGTGACTGCCATGGTCAGTAACAATCTCTCTCAAGATGTCGAACCTTGCTATGATCTGGTTGAATAAAAAGAGAGCTGCAGTCTCTCCATCATCTTTAAACGTTGGCATAGCTTCGACCCACTTAGTGAAGTATTCTACAGCTACGATGATATAGCGGTGCCCCCTTGCTGACGGGGGGTTGAAAGTAGTGTAACCAATCCCCCATTTAGTGAAGGGACCAACTACAATGACAGGAAACATAGAAGCGGGATGTGCCCTCATATTCCAAGAGAATACTTGGCATAGATGACACTTCTTGACTGATTCTATACAATCTTTGATAAATGTCGGCCATAAGTAACTTGCTCGTGGAATTTTTTGGGTTGTTGCCAACCCATACAAATGACCGCCACAAGCTCCGGTATGGAAATTGTTGAACACAATGACTGCCTCCTCATGTGTGAGACATCGACGTAAGATGCAGTCTACACCTCTCCGATACAACGTATCATTGAGTATGAGATAATTCTTAGCCTGATGGCATATACGTTGACGCTCATCACGAGAAGCAGAAGTGGGGCACTTCAAAGTCTGGAGATAGATAAGTATATCTCCGTACTAGGGATCTGAATATGTGATAAAAAACATATCTCCCCGGAGAGGCGATTCTTCAGGCACAACGTCACCTGACTCAACCGGAAGTTCCGAAATAAGCTCTGCGAAGACCAATTACGTTTTAGACTTTGCTGAAACGAAGTTTAAGTCAAATTCCTGGAGGATAACTATCCATCTACTGATTTTTCTGCCTATAACCCGTCGTGTCAACATGTACTGGAATGGATTCACGACAGCAATGACGGTGGTCTTGTGAAACATAACATAATGACGGAACCGTTGAACAGCATGAACTGTTGCCAATGCAAGTTTTTCGATATGAGAATAATTAAGTTCCGGTCCTACGAGGCCTCGGCTCAGGTAATAGATCATGTATTATGAGAACAAATCATCTTCCTGAACTAAAACCATGCCAATGGTTGACTCTGCGGCAGCCAGATATAATAAGAAATCTTTGTTATAGTTAGGTGGTCGTAGCAGAGGTGTTGTTGTGACAGCATGTTTTAATGCGTCGAAAGAGCATTGAGTGGCTTCATCCCAGTAAAAAGGAACGTCTTTCTTCAGTAAGTGCATAAATCCCTTGTTGATTTCGGCATATTTGGTGATGAAGCATCGTAAAAAGTTCGCCTTACCTTGTAGACTCTGAAGTTGAAGAATTGTGCATGGGGGGGGGCAACTGGATTATTGCCTCCACCTTGAGAGGATTGACCATGATCCCTGTTGTTGATACGATGAAACCTAACAAACATCCTGATGTTACGCAGAAGCTGCACTTGCTTGGATTCAAGCGAATCCTAAAGTAGCGACAACGTTCGAAGATTAGTCTAAGGTGTGTGGGATAATCCGTTCTCTTGCGAGATCGTGATGCTAAATCATCTAGATAGGCCTCGACTATATGCTTGAGATCGTGAAAGGCAAAAGACATGGCCTGTTGGAATGTGGCTCTAGCATTTTTAAGACCAAAAGGCATCTTAGGATATGAGAATGTACCCCACGGACAAATGAATGTCATTTTGTGTTGGTCTTTGGGTTTGATTTGGATTTGATTGTGTTATCACTCCAGGAAACTCTCCTAGGCTATACGTCAGAGATGCCTGGTAAATTAATCTTTTGGTAACTGTTTTCTCAATAATAAATGTGGGTTTGGATCAAGTCAGAGGACTGAATCATTTCTCACTCAAAACATGCATGAACACATTTAGATGGACAAGGCTTTCAACCACAAATGTTCAGAGAGCTTACAAATAAAGGGATGTATGGAGAAATAACTATTATATTAGCAAAATCACATATAAAGCATATATGAATGGCCAATTACAATAATCACATGAATACTTGCAAAGTTTAACTTATGAATGCAATGATAAGATGACAGTTATCGGGCATAAACAAGCATAACGACATGAATATAATATCCAGGTGCAAGTACAGAATAGATAAGAAGATGAAATCTAAACAAGTTATGGAAAAAGAAGCTTGTATTACTCAATATGAAAATGAGAAGTTTGAGTACATAATATGAAAAAGTCCCCAAAGTCAAACCTTTAGTTCTTATTCTACCTTTAGCTTTATAGCTTTACAATGCAGTTTTGAGATCATGAAAACATGGATCAAATATGCTAAAGATAGAAAGTCAAAATTTAGTTTGCAAAAGATGTGGAATGATCCCCAAAAATGAGGTCAATCCCAGATTTCATGGTCTTCATCTCATGTTGAGTAATGGTGCAGTGTAGGATAGCCTTCCAAGGCTGGATGATGACTCTCCAAAAGATACAAATTTGAATCTGTTGATGTGAGTAAGCGTCCTGATTTTCTTCCTTTGTCAAAGATACCAAAAACATTTGAAACACCTCTTCTTTCCATAATCTATCAAAAATAGCTATTGGATCTGTCTTGACAATTCATCAAATGTCCATTCGAAGAGGTTTCAAACCTTTCCAACTCAAAAAACTTCGATTTGTGCAAAAACTTGATCATTCTGGAAGTGACAGGCTTTCGGTGGTTAACCTAGAAAGCTCCTGAGTGGATTATCTACCGAAAGCTCTGTTTTCGGTGGTTAATGAACAGTCGTCCTATTCGCCTAAACCACCGAAACTTCAGCTTTGAGAAAACTTCAAAATTTTCAAAAATGCTTACCTTGAATCCTTTTTTGATGTTCAAGGTTTTTTGGATGAGGTAGCCCTCGTTCATGCAGATCTGTGAACTTCAACTGGTTGTGTGGAAGGCTCTGGTGTGTCTACCATGGTTGTAGCTAAGTTAGCTAGAGTTTCCAAACCGGTTTGCTCCTGTGCTGGTGATTGAAACTCTTTTAACTTCAACCTCAGAATTCTAAGCTGTCTATACAGCTTCATGTTCTCCCTGATCAATACCCTGTTCCTATCTTTGATCTTGTCATGCTTCTCTTTGAGGGTTTGGTTTATTTTGAAAATCTCTACATTTATTTCAGTCAAGTCTGTATTATCTTTTTTTAATAATCATTTCTAAGACTTCCATTTCATAGACTTGTTGCAGGAGTTTATTGATTTTTCGTGATCTAGTTGATTTAGGCTTACTTGAAGAGGCTTTTGCCATTGGTGGACTATGTGGCTCTAGAGGAGTTGGTGAAGGTAAATTGGAACAATAGTCTGCACCTTGTTCAGCCTGTACATTACCATGTGTCTATGCTAACTCTTGTTCTGGCTCTGAATCACTATAGGGTAGGTTTAAAGGGTTATTTCCTATAGCAGGGTCCTTGTACTTCTCACCCTCAAACTGTAGTTTTATTTTGATTCTTTTCTTCTTAACAGAGGATGATTCTATCAAATCTCTTGGTGGTGAGATACCCTTCCTTTTTCTATGACTTCTTTTGGGAGTAATAGTCTTCTTAGTGGCATCCTTTTTACCCTTCTCTTGTTGTTGCCAATCAGTCTGGAATTCATTCCAGAAGAGGAAATAGTTCCAATCTACCTACCTTTTCTTCAATGACTCTTTGACAATAAGAGTAATGAGTCCTTAATGAGACAGTCTGCTTGCCACCTTAGTGGGCTTGGCCTTGACCTGTTTAGACATTTTTGTGAGGGCTTTGTGCAAGTAAAATGGTAGATTAATTGGATCTCTGCCTACAAAATGTTTTAAAAGCTTAAAATGATAGAACATCACTCTATTGTACCGCCCTTCACATGTTATGTAAACAAATATTGCTTTCAATAAGGACTGCCACTTTGGTTCCAAGTAAGACATTGGAATATCCTTTTTCCATATCAAATCTTTGTGTACAGGCAGCATGTATGACCTATATTCGATGTATGAAGGTGTGGTAGACTTGAACCAACAATCTCCTAACCTAGGTAAACCTGTATACTCAGCAATGGAAGCTTCATCAATGATAAACTCCTCCTTTCCTATTTTAGCAGACCTCCCATCATAAGAAATGGAAAAAGACTCGGCCACTTGTTGGTGAAAATTGGTTAATTTTTCACAATATGAAAATACCCCAGTCTGTTTGAATAATTCTTCCCCCTCCGGGTGAGCTTCTAGGTACAAAACTCCATCCACTTCAGACCTCAGAACTGGCCCTACTTTTGGCATTAGTCAATGCTGACTGTACCTGCGATTATGGAAAACTGAGCGCCAGGGAGACAAAGACTCTAGGATTTAGGATGACAAAGAGTATGACTCATGGAAGAGAAAACGGGACAGGGTGACACAGAGTTCGGATCACCAAGCTCAAACACTAACCAAGTTTAGGCAACAAATTGACTGAGAGCATGCCAATTTTTTTTATTTTCGGTGGTATATTCATTTAAACTGAAACAAGATGAGTTTTGAACTTGCCTGCTAAATCGACCTGGCTTAATTTGCTTGAGAGCAATTTGCTGGACTCTAATGGCGCTTGACGATCACCATGGGAAATGGGATTATGATCTATGGAAACGCGTTTGATTGATGAAATCACGGACTCACGATTTCAGAATTCAAATTGATAATGAATGAGGATTAAATGAGGGATTTAACGAGATCATGATAGATTGTGTACTCGTGACTGGAAATGGAGGGAGGCTTCGTGACAACATGCATGAATTTCTGTATCATCGCCGTGTCTTCATTTTGAAAAGACCAATGCGGTTGAAAGGACAACAGGAACTCAAATTTTCGGATAGATACAATTAGAACGTGCATACCTTCCAACTTGATGAGCTTTCAGTGGTTACGTTTCCATCATTGCGCCAACTGACAGCTGGCTCGTGCGAAAGCACGAGATTTCCATTTTTCCCGTTGAAATGTTTTCGGAGGTTAACCACATTTTTGCTTTGCCCTCTTAACTACCGGGAACAAAGGCTTTTAGTGGTTAATGAGCGCGTTTCAGGCTCGCCTAAACCACCGAAACCTGAGATTCTAACTTTTGCTTGACCAAACCAAATAAAAAAAAAAATTGAGCTTATTTACAAAAAACAAACTCTCTAACCTACCTACAAAAATTTAGGAATGAAATTTGGACCACAACCTATCACCTCAAAAGAAAAATTTCCACCAATTTATTTGAGGAGATAACAGATTGTATCCCGAAAAACCGTCCATGAAAGAAAAGGCTTCGCAACCAGCACATTCATCAATGATCTGGTCGATGAACGGTGTTGGAAAATTATCTTTGGGACATGCCTTGTTCAAATCATGGAAATCGGTACATACACAAATCGTGCCTTGTTTTTTATTGACCGACACAGGATTTGACACCCATTGAGTCAAATGGATAGGATAGATAAAACCTGCCTTTAGCAATTTCTCAACCTCAATCTTGATGGTTGTTGCTTTCTTGGGATTAACTGGATGGAGCTTCTGTCGAACAGGCTTGGCATCAGGATACTTGTGATTTCATGTTCAACTATTTTTGGATCAATACCTGACATTTCCTCATAAGACCAGGAAAAAACGTCATAGAATTCCTTGAACAAATCCGTGTAGATTTGAATCTATTCGGGGGAGCAATCCACTCCGACGAAGACGTTCTCCACGACACCAAGGTTTTGGGAGATGTTGATTGGTACAGTTTCAACGATAGTTTCCATATTGCCCTCATCATAAATTTCATGTGTAGCTAAGAGATTAATAGGAAACGACTGATCTCCCGTCATGGTCACAGTGAATTCTCCCACTTCGATTCGGTTTAACTCTAGGAGAAAATATGATCTGTGATGAAGATCTTCCCAAGGTTTGTCCGAACTAGTCATTGCTTTGATTACTACTTCATATGAAGGAAATACTAAGTCTAACGAATCGACATTAGCGAGAGAACCCTGAGCCCAAATGTTCGACAACACAGGTATTCCAACAGAGGACGAACACCTTCAGTAACCACTCACATAACCAGATCAAAGATCAACACACCGATGTTTTCACGTGGTAAAACCCCTAC
>JZKD02S1254360.1:54583-73378 GCA_000966675.3 Picea glauca
AGGGAGCAACTTGGGATTTATCCTCCTAAGTTTCTACCTAAATGGTTTTTGGTCTTCTTTTATTGGAATCCTATGTTGTATGATGCTGGTATCATAAGCTTTCAAATCTTCATAGACCCAGGCAAAGACATCCAAATATTCTTTGAACAACTCAATGTATTTGAGTTTTTTCTCTGGGGGTAATGATTTAGAAAGTTTGACTATCCTGGGTTTCTCTTCAGTCCCTATATTACAGCCTTCTACCTCTTGTCCATGGGCTTCGATTTTTGGTTTTTTGGCTACATCGTTAAAATCGAACAAGTCCTCTAAAGGAACTAGACCTCTAGGCAAAACATTTCTTTTCAAATGTAAAACATCAGCATCCATTTCGTCACCACCTAATTCTCCTGAATCTACGCTATTTACACTATCAATTTCAAAATCAGAACTATTTACATTTTCATCTTCGTTCTCTAAATCTATATTTGTACATTGAAAATTGTTTTTACACTGCAAAAAGTCTTCGATTTGATCATCATTACCAAACACTTGCCAGTACCTGATATTGTTGGGAACAGTTGGTCTGCATTTCACCTCAACAGTGTATGGACGAGTCGAGCGGAAAGGAATCTTACAGGTGGATGCTGACATAGCCAATCTGTCTGCCAGAATGTTATGTCCCCTTGGCATTACCTGCAAGTCAACTTCAGTGAAACATCTAAGGGCATCTAGAACAACATTCCTATAAGCTCTAAGACGTGGGTGTTTCGCAGTGTACTCACCTTTGATTTGCTTTATTATCAACTCATAATCACCTCTTACCATAATATGTTTAGCACCAACTCTTTTCAACAGCTTCAGACCGAGCATCAAGGCTTCATACTCAACAATATTGTTAGTGCATTGGAAATTTAATTTGTAAGAATGGTTTTCTGAATACCTGTTTCTGTGATTATGCAGCCAGACTCCTGCTCAAGGTCCTTCTTTGCTTACTGCTCCATCAAAATCCATGCTTCAAAAATTAGCGGGTAACTCTTCAGTTATCACGTTCTTCATCCTTTATACCTCAATGATTTCTCGACCTTCATCTTGACTAGATGTATCTTCCATTAGTCGAGTATCTCATTCTCCCGTGTCACCATCATTGTACAAGATAAACAAATCCAAGTCTGAATGCACAGAGTAAAGGGGATAGTTGTGCATTTTTTCTTGGATATTGACCATGTACTTCATCAATGTTTCTCTATATAGCCTTCTTTGTTGCCCGAAAACTGGGATAGTGGCACAAGACATATCTAGCTGCAGGGTTCCTTTCAACTTAGCCCCCCAAGACTGAGATAGCAACATTCCATATTTCGGCGGGATGTCTGCAACTACCACATCCATTACCATGCTCTTCGCAGGAATCTGAACCAAGGTGATGCATAGGTCCTTGATCAAACCGATACATCTAACTTTATTGGAGTCGAATGAGTGTAAATCCTTGTAAGGTCAGGTGACCTCCAGTCCCAGTTTCTCCATTACTTCTTTGGGCATCAGATTGTGGGAAGCACCCGAATCAAGCATAGCGTTATGCAAGATCAGGTCATGTATGTTTAGACTGATGTAAAAAGGAGCGACCTCACCAATATCATCTCGACCATCTACTTCAGGTCCGAACAGAAGTTCGGGTTGATCATCTATAAGGTTCACGGTATCGGAATGATTCGTTGATCCTATGGTTAAGGCCTTCGTGCCTATGTCAGGTTCAATGGTCAGTGCTTTAATCACTTGTGAGAATAAACGTCTTTGTTCATCAACTCGGTAAGTGAGATGGGAATTTTTACTTTGGCCAATTCACCCTCAAGGCTGAAAGGTGTAGGAGCTCTGCCTTGGCTCATCATTTTTGGTTTGTCCATAAGTACTTGGTGGATTAATAGGTGAAACCTCGGGCCATGACGAACTTTTTAGAATAGTAAGGTTTTTCTTCACGGGAGCTTCGACAATGCTCTTCTCAGGAACCTTCTCGGCAGCTGGCTCAGAGGCCTTCTTGATTTCGAATATCTTCTTCGTTTCAATCGCCTTTTTTGGGGAACTCCTTTCTGTCTTCTTACTCCACAGATTATACTACCGGTGTACCTCCAAAATGGAATTTTCGAATGCCTGTTGTTCTGCATCTTTAGCTTCTTCACTTACTTTCGTTTGATTGAGAAGAAAAAGTTCTTTCTCTTCTTGGGTAAGGAAAATAGCTTCGTTATCGTGAATGCCCATGAGATTAATATGAGTATCCTCAAATTCCTCAATCACTTCCTCCCCTTCATCAACATAGTTTTCTTGTAGGAGAGGTCTGATCTGCTGATCTGGACCCCTCTGCTCTCTTTGATCCCTAGGATCTCTCTGTCTGATTTGAGGAGGGTTTCTTCTAAAGTTAGGGTTCTGAACCTGAGGAGTTGGTGGGTTTTCTCTCGGAGGATTTCTGTCTGACACAGTAAGTCTTTCCATCATTCTTTCCACTGCTCTGGCCAAAGAATCCAATTTTGAATTTGAGGTCGACGTGGAAGGTTCTTCTTTAATCGTGACTCTCCTTTCTGACCTCTGACGTGCCCGTTTTGCCAACAAATTGGCCTCCACACTTATAACAATTTTCTGCATGTCTTCCAGGGTGGTAGAATTTCTTTCCCTTAGTTGGTATGACATGTCAGCGTCAAAACCATCGGGGAATTTTAACAATTCCAGACCTTGTGGAGGTTTGATTTCAGCTAGGATTGCATTGTACAGGTTATTGAAACGAGTGCAGTAATCTTGCACTGTCTCACCTTGATTTCTTCTAATATTTTCATATTGCGACAAGATTTGCAGAGGGTTTTTCTTTACCTCCCATCTGTCTAAAAAACTCCTTTGGAATGCGGTAAGGTCAAGGACTGAGGCGGCACGCAACCCTTTGTACCATTTTTTAGCATCACCTGTCAAACTTTGGGCAAACAATCTCATTTGAACGTCAGCTTCATCTACTTCATGCAGATCATAATAATCATTCATTTTATATACGTGTTGTTGTGCGCTCAAAGGTCTTGTTGCATCAAACTGTGGAAGTCTTGTTTGATAGTCTTGGGGCATGGCATGTAGAGGCGTAGCCAACACCAAGGGAGCATATCGAGCTGCCATGATGGGTGGAGGAGGTGGGACGACAACCTGGATGATCGGCGAGGTAGCGACTAAAGATGAGGACGAGGAGGGACTGGATAACACTGAGGGAGTGATTTGCAGTTTAGTCATGGGAGACAGAACTTCAGGGGTTCAGGGTTGCAAAACAGTTGGGTCAAAGATGATTCCAGTCACAAAACTATCGGACCATGTTCTAACCAGGCTTTGCTGTGGAAAGGTATCAAGGTCAGGGTTTTGAGAGGTAACAGGTTTCCCTGAAAAGGAAAGGGACTTATGAAGGGGAATATGACTCATTGAGCCTTCAACTAAGGTCTTTTTCCTGAGCAACTGTTCGGGGTTATCTGTCACTATCGTAGGTTTTGGGTCTAGATGAGATCGAGAATAAACTTTCTTGGGAGCCAGAATTCTTTTTGGTTTTTTATATATATACTTTTTAGTTTTGTGAGTCCGAAAATAATATGTACAAAGTTTAATCAACCTCTAAACATTACTTTCTTCTCAATATTTGCAATATTCCAGGAACAAACTTTCTTTTTAGGGAAAAGAAACGTGAAATTATCAATTTTTAGTTCTGTTCCCCAGTGGAGTCGCCACTATGTTAGCACTTGGTAAATTTCCTAGAGGTTGAAAACATAAGAAATCTACAAAGGTAACTTTATCCAACCACTTTTGAAGCTGGGATCTAGCCCTTCCAACTTCAGAGAGGGATCTCTCTATATGATTTAGCTATGTTTCCAATTTTAGATATTAGGCTAGGTAAAGAAATAGGTCAATTCTGTTGTCAAAGTGTTTTTGAATTGGTTGAGATAGTCTACACATCCATTGGGCTATGGGGTCTGTGTTTGATAAAATATGAAATACAAACCAGAAACGCAAAGGAAAAACTTTCACAGAGCGAGATAATATAATCACTGGATCTTTTAGTAGCTTAAATGATGATTAGCAGAAAAGATGAGAAATATAATTCCAACAAAGAAGCAGTTAAGAATTTCTTTATTGAAAATACCAGAAGAAAAACACTAAAATCTTTCGAGTCAGAAATAGGGTATACGAGATAAATCCTGCAACATTCATTACTCTTAAAGATTAGAATTAGAAAACAAGATGATCACAAAGCAAGAATAACATTCAACTTAGAGAGAGAACATCACCAGTGAATACACACAAGAATCCTGTAAAAGTGCCTCCTTTTTATTAATGGAAGATCTCTTCAAAAATATTACAGTCTGAATACCGTCAGGGTGTGAAGATCAACAATCCTCAATACTTCGAAAGGTGAAGTATTTATAACTCAAATTACAAACGTTCCTGACATAAATGACCAGGACGTGCTAAATCTATTTTTAGCCTAACTAATTTAACAAATTTCCTAAATCTAGGAACTGCTTGATGACTTGGTGTAACAGCACGCTGATTTCTGGGTAGACCGTTGATGAAGCCTTTGCACAACCTCATCTGATTGGATAGCAGACTGGACCTAGACAGCTCATCGATCAGATCGCAGAGTTCCTCCCATCTGAGATGACTGGGCACGTTGACTTTGAGCAGTCTTCGATACACTTCGTCCATTTATGTTTACTTGGCGAATGTAGGCTTGGTGAGGAATATGTATCGAATCTCGTGTTGGATACTGATGTCCCACTGAAGGGCATCCAAGAATGCCTTACCGGTGATGCTCCCTTGTATGCCTACAAACTTTGAACTGTCCTTAGACACATCAGCCAATCTCTTCCTGTAATCTGGGAGTGTCATCATTTTATCATTAATAACCTTCAGACCAGGTAGACCTTTCTTCTGGAGAGCCTCAATCTTATTGAAGAACCTTTGTACCCCCTGGTCCATGGCCTGAACCTTTTCTTCTAGCTGAATCATTAGTCCTCTCTTGGTCAAAACTCTTTTGACCTCAAGGATGGTCTCTGTTATGTCTTCAATCTTCAGCTCTTCCAGCTCCTCCCTGGTCTTAGAATTGAGGAACTTGATGATCTCGTTTGCTTGTGTTGGCCTATCTCCCAATTCTACTCTGATCTTCTCAATGGCTTGTTTACTCCTCTGGACTAACTCGTTCTACTCAAACATGATCTGGATCATGGGACATATCTCATTCATGGACTTAGTGATGTCTGTCCATACACTCTCTTTAACCTCGGCCAATGTCTTTCCTGCCACTGTTTGTTTCTGGAGCTACTGTAACTCCTGCTTGAGTTGCTCTGTCACCTGCTTTTCCTTAGATAGGCTAGTCTGGAAAGAATATTTGAGTTCCTACAGGTTCTCAATCTCCTTTTTTAGCCTGTTGATCTCTGTCTCCTACAGGTTCATCCTTTCCATGGACTCAGCCAGATCGGTTGTCTTCTCCTGAGATGTCGATGGAGTCGTGGACGGGACTGTTGTCACTGATGCAATGCTCACTCCTGCAATTGGGATAACACTCAATGGAATGACTTCCATTGGCTTTAGTTGCTCTTTCTCTTTTAACAGTTTCTCCATCTCAGCTTCCATTTCTCTAAGCTGTGCGTTCTGCTCCATGAGCAGCTTTAGCATTTCATCCTTCTTGCCTTCTTTTTATGCTATCTCCTTCACCTGCGAGTCTTCTGTGGGCAGAAGCTTCAGTTGTTTCCTCAAGGATTCTATATCAGCGTTCTTCTTCTTTATCATTTCCTCTACTTCTTTGACGTTCGAAGGATCATAATCGATCTTGAGGACCAGTTCCTCCAAAGTTTTGATCCTATTGTCCTTTGCGAACGATGAAATCTTCTCCATTTTGAGTTGTGTTTGAACATTGTTTAGTGACACCTGCAATTTGGCTACAGAAGTGGAAGCATGCGCCAATGTATAGAAAACCATTTCTTCGGTCTGCTTGTGCAGATCCATCTGATTGGTTGGGTGCACGTCCTTCCTCTGGAATTCGAAGGTGGCCCTCTTGTAGTCGGTGATCACCTTGGAATCTGGCACCTGTGCCTAGAGGAAGGCCATGTGCATTCTGCCCTTTTCTGTGTCAAATGCAGACAGCAGCCTATGCTGTGCAGTCGATGTCTGCTTCCAAAACTGAGTGCAAGTACTGCTGGTAAGGGTCAGGTTCTTTTTCTTGATCAACTCGTACTTCTCGAAAATTCTCAACTTGGGCCCAGTCTTGCCTGGCTGAGTGTCCAATGGGGAGTCTGTGGATTTCTTTGGTAATGCTGGGGTGATGTCCTTATAGAGGCTCGAACTGAAGGGAGGAATAACAGACTTGGTCACTGTGGTAGGCGGGGCTTCTTTTTCCCATGTCGGGCCAGGGACTGACGAAGTCTTAGGCCTCTTAGTGTGCAGCTGGAACTCCTCAGAAGATACCTCAGTGACAGGCGGAGATAAATCCTGCCTCGACCTCTTCTCTTTTGGGACCTGTGGAGTGGTCGTTGGTGACACAGTGGTCGGGGGAACCTGCTGTTCCACTTCGACCAAGTTGTTAGGCTCCCACACTATCTGATTGGCGAATTTCTTTATTTCGAGCTTGGACACATGAACATAAGGGATGTTCTTGTTTTTCACTCTCATATCTGAGATGATCCCACAAGGATCATAATGCCATGGGAAACTCATGAAGAATTTCATCTCCCTTAGCATCCTGTCTGCTTCTTCCCCAGTGCCACGATTGTTGCAAATGAAGGAGCCAATCTGCCCCTTGATTCTAAGTTGTTGCTTCTTCTTCAAAGACACAAAATGAATATCATCTGAATTTATAATCTACCTTATATATTCTAGAGAAAAGATCCTTACAGGAAAATACTTGGGCAGCTTATACAGTGCCAATTCGCACCCGTATACTCTGATCTCGGTATGATTTTGATACAGGTACCAATCCCTGGTCTTTGTGTTGTCCGAGAGATGCAGGATTCTCTTGACTTCATCATTTATTCGAGGCTCGGTCCTGCCGCTCAGCATGCTTACCACAGGGTGGTAGAACAGATCGATGAACGCCTTGAAGCTGTTCTCTGTGGAGTTGTGCTTCAGCAAGGAGGTCCATGCTGTGACTGCCTGAGGTCTACCATCTGCGTCCATCTTCTGCATGGAAAATGCAAACTTATCCACCTGGAAGAAGACGAACAAGTATGCTAATATCGATGAATCTCTAAACATGCCTTCAGTTCCGAAATTCACGAATTGTTCGTGAATATTGTCTGCCAAGAATGTGCTGAAATCAAACTGGGTGGTGGGATTTTCGTCAGTAGAGAAGATGGATAGAAAACCCATAATGGGTTCATCTACCCACTGGTCAGAATAGTATCCTAACAAAGCACAAAGGGAAGAAATGACCTGGTTTCCCTTAGTGGAGAACATGGACGAGGGGTAAGGGGGATTTGTGGAAGGGAATTGAGCGGATGTGGGAAGGAAAAGCTCGAATATTTGAGCTCTTTGGGGAAAAGTCATTTTCTGATACAACTCTGTAAGGATTTCCAGGTTGAAAGGAGACGTAGAGTCGGCATGGGGAATTTGCATCATCTAGTCTATGGACTCGAGTGTGATGAGGAAAAGGATTTCTCCGGACGAGGAGATGACAGCTCTTTGTTCAGGAATATAGTGAGCTTGACACTTGAGAGCAAATTCAGGAAAATGGTGGATCTAAGGGAAGAGGTAGAGGGGTAAATTGGACTCCCAGAGTCCAATTTCATCACTCTGGTCCAGGAAAACCTCCCTGAGCCACGACTGGAGGTCTGAGAAATCAAAATCACATTTGGTATCTGTGATTAACCGGTCTTTGTCGACCAGTGGGATCCTGTCTAGGTCGACAGGAGGCGGGAGAAATGGATTCTCCTCCCCTTCCGCTGGTTTGGACTTTGGCGCCATTTCTGCAACAGTACCTGCAATAAACACGATGTTAGTGGGGGCGACTACCTGTGGATGAGGGCGATGGAATGTAACGGAGGAGTAAGCGGTGAATTTCTCTGGTGCGATGGGTAAATAACGAATGTGAGGTAAATAACAGTGGTTTTATTTAAATTGGGGTCAGTTGGGCGCGAGAGACAGGTCAGCTGGATAACGGATAGGTTATCCAGTAATAAATGGACAACGGGTCATTTGGGGGTGAGATGGCAGGTGACGGTGGCTGAAAGATACGGACGAGTGACATGGTGGCTAGGGATTGGAGGTAAAATTCGTAAAAAGGGGCTTGCCATGAGTGAAAGGGGGGAAGGGACTGACAACAGTTATGGGATGTGACTAACCCGGGAAGAAGTGGAAGGTGACGTCCATAAGTGACGGGGGTCTGTCAGATAGCAGATGGTGACGGGACTTTGGGGAAAATAGACTGACGCCACGTATAACAAGGGACCCGCCAGAGGGGGAAAACCATTCTGAACCCCCACCCCCCTCAGTTAAAAGCAGATCATCCAGGGGGGTCCGAAATGAATTTTGGGCCATTGATCTGTGCGCTCGTTTCCTAGCCGCAGATCTTTGTGCGTCCTTTATCATTCATTCCGAACCCCCCCCTCCATTAAAGGCAGAATGGACGGGGGGGTCCGGAATCCAATATAGACCGTTGATTTAAGCGCTCAACCCTGGTCCGTCCAGATGCGCGCAAATGTTATCAGCGATTCCGGACCCCCCCTCGCCCCGGTTAAAAGCAGAACGGTCGGGGGGGTCCGGAATGCTCTGTACATCATAGATCTGGGCACTGCGATCAGGACCGTCGATATGTGCAAGGAGCATAAATGGGGAGCGGAGAACACATGCGCTGGAAAAACTTAGGATAAATGCATTTTTATGGGTTTTTCCAAAGTTCTTCAAGTAGAGACCACCATGGGGCTTGACCAAACTATCTTTTAAGCATTTGAAACATGGTGAAACACTTACATCAAGCTGGATTTATTAAAACGAAGCAACAATGCCACTAATCTATGTTCTAACCTAGTTTCCTATGACAGTTAACCCAGATTAGACTGTTGGGTTAAGAAATTACTCTACCCTAGGGCTATCTGACCAAGATTAGACAGTCTGGCCAGATTTATTCACTAATCTAACCTAGACACTTTGGCTAAGATTAAACTATTTAGCCAAATTCATTCACTACCCTATCAACATCAAATTTAAAAAGAAATTGGCCATGCTTGAAAGGTATGGACCAAGTTACTATTATTGCATGGGGTTTTTATTGCAATTCTTTTATGCCCTCTTTTTCTTTCTTTCTTTTTTTTTTTTTTTCCTTTTCAAATTATTTGCAGAATGAAAAATCATTTGTCAACAAAAACACTAGAGACAGATAATATCCCAGTCACCAGTTGATCCTATAATTTATAGGGAGATAACACATACTACTTATATACTCACGGGTTAGAAATCAAACATAAACTAATCAAACCATAAAAAGTTCATGAATTGGGACGGGAAAAGCATTCTCTTTATTACTTAAAATGAGTCAACTTACAAAAGTTGAGACCAGCCACCGCTCCTTGAACCTGATCCTGGGCTCCTCTTCTTTTGTCCTTCAATTGCTTTGCTTTAAATCTCCTTTGTCATTAGGAAAGGCTAAAGGGTTGGGACAATGGGAATACGTAAATGGGCAGAGTTTCTTTGCTATATTCTTCCCTCTTCCAAATGGTACCCCTACCCATTATTTTATAGGATAGAAGGAGCTAGGTATTTGGACGAACCCTCGGCTATGCATGGCCAGGAGTTCCAGTTAACTCACCCATAGCTTTTTGGTCCATTGGCAACTTTCCTTTTTTCATGCTTTTGTCAGTCTACGCGGGCTATTTTGGGTCATCCAACATGTACATGCGTGCAGTAATGGATTAGGGCACTTGGGCCTTTATTCAAGAGGATTTTCAAAGAGTTGTTCAGCAGTGTTTTGGCAAATAAGGGATATGAGTTGGCCTGATGCTAGGTAAGCATGTGTGGTGCAATTTAGGGTTATAACACCAATTCCAAAGGCACTTGTTGCAACTCGCGAGTTCGCAATTCGAAACTCCCAACTCTTCCTTTTCAATCTCGCGATACCCAAAATGTTGATATGGGTATGGCTCTTCCTTTGTCAGCGCCTTCCTTGTGTGACGGCCGGCGAGACTAAGCACTAGCACCTCTCGCTTCTCACCGCTTTGTGAGTTCAAAGGTTCAACTCTCATTCCTTCCTTGTGCGATCCTCCGAGACTTGAAAGTCAACAAAGGTTGACCTTCCTTCCGTACTTCTCGCAACTCGCCACTTCGCAAGTTGTAGTGTCCAACCTTGGCACCGTCCCTTCACGAACCCCCGAGAAGCGATATTTTCTTTCCCTCTCGCGTTCTCGCTCCTCGCGACTTCGCAAGTCGAAGGGTTGAGCTCTCATGCCCTTATCTCACGAATCCCCGAGATGTGAGAAGTCAACGGAGTGTTGACTCCCTTCTCCAGGCGACGCGTGTCCACCTGTCAATCATGCGGGCCCCACCTTATGGATCTACCACGTGTCCACACTCGTGCCTCGGCTCTCGACACTTCAGAACTTCTGATGTCGAGACAAGGTCCTCTCAACCTCCGAACCTTTGAATACGCGAAACGCGCGATGAGGCTCTGATCTAATGGTCCTCCCTTGACCTAGATCCAACAGTTGTCTCCACTCCTCGCGACTTCGCAACTTGGAGCACCCAACTCTTGGGCCTTCACCATGCGAACTTTCGAGCTCGCGAGATCCCTAGATCTCTGCCACATGTCCTCTTCGAATGGACGGTCTCGATCTTCTCGCGACTTCGCCACTCATGAAGTCAAGGACTTCCTTCTCTAAATATTGATGTCTGAATCCCTGATATGGGCAATCTCGTGTCACGTGTCTAGTCTCAGACGAATGGCACAGATTTCCTTCGCCTTTTCATGATTTTTTATGTCGAGCGCCCATACTCCCGAACTCCCGAATGTCGATATCCCGATATCACCCCTTTTGGGACTTTCCCTCTGCTTCTCTATGCATGAGGTCTAACCCTCGTACAACTCTCAACAGATCTAATGATTGTCGGTGATTCTGAACGAGATCCAACAGCTCAGTTTCTCTCCTACTCTCGCGCTCCTCCACTACTCCCTGGATGCGAAATCCTTCAACAATCCAGATCTCCTCGGCTGATCCGATGACAGCTATTTATCCTACTGAGACTGGGCGCTTTTCTTCCCAGACTTGGAAGAATTTCAAATTCTCAAAGGCCTCGACCTTTGTTTCTTTTCTCTACGAGATTCACAACTTTGAATCCTCGCCTGCGCGTATGAAACGCTACTTCACCTGAGCTTTGGTCCTGAATCTTTGAAGGATTCTGACTTCTGCACTCCTGCAGAGTCTTTGCATCCAAAGTGTTGCCTCTTCTGAGCTTCTCTGAGACTCAGACCTCTAAGGAAAATAATTCCTTCTTCCTTCTCCCTCAGATGGAGAAATATGATTCCCTCCTGGCACTCTGTCTGCTCAAGCAACCTATTGTTGAATCTTTCAGGGCGTTCAGCAACCCTGTGAAGATCCTTCAATGGACTCTTCTTCAATCTCTGAACTCAAAGAGTTCCTTCTGTGCGCTCTATCACTTACTCAATGCCCTCTTGGCAGAGTATCAAGAATCCTCAGATGATTCTTGCTTCTAATGAACTCATAGAAAAGTTCTTCTTCTGTGCACTCCTTGCACTGGCTCAATGCCCACCTGGAAGAGCTTTTACATAACTCCTCATAGATTATGTCTACAATTTTGTTCTCCATAGCCTTGCCTCCTAAGGTGTTCAACAACCTCTAAGGTCTTTTTCTGAGTTGATGATTTCAGCTGCTGTGCCCACTTGGCACGTCTTTGTCTGAATTCGCAGAATTCAGAAGTGCTTATGTGCACTGGTATTCAGAGACCGTAGTACTCTGTCACGCCCTCTTGGCATGAAACCACAAAGAACCTCTCAAGCCTGAAAATCAAACAACTCCTGCAAATGCCTAGCATACATCTACAGCATAAACAAGAACACTCATAGACATTCACACAACACAGAAATACATGCAGGAAAAACTGTTGTTTTGTATTAATAAAATGTCTGTTTACAAGGGTGTTCTGAGCGCGGACTTTAACAGAGTCTCGGCTCCTTCTCTTCTGCTCTCTCCTTCCTAAACTATTACAAAATGAGATCGAAATTGATCTTTTACAAGAGGGGCTCTTTGAGCTCTTCCCTCCAATCTACCTACCCTATTCAATAGCATTGAATGGGTTGTCTAGTCCACAAATCGGATCTAGATCTCAGCCTTCAAAGAATTAAAGGCCTACCTACTTCCAATCCCTGCACAAAGGCACGGCTCCCTAGCTCAACAGCCTACAACATTAATTACATTCAATTTGAATTTGAAAACGAGGGTTGCGCCTCTCTTCAGCCTTGAGTGCATGCGCTGACGTGGTTGGCTAGCTAGCTGGCTAACGTGGAGAGATGCTCCTGCATCATATTCCTCAGCTGCAAAATTCATGAGCTCCTGCTCATGAGCTTCCCCTCTCAGCTTTGGAAATCCTCCTGGATCCCAAACAAATTTCTGGAGCTGTTCATCTGCTCCATATCCCTTCTGCTGTTGTTGCTTCTGCGTTCCTGCTACTGCTGCTTCTTCTTCTTCTCTGCTCAGCTTCTCCTCGCTGGCAGTCTCTGCTGACCTGATCATCAACTCTCTGATCTCCTCGATCACTTCGTCTAGCTGCTCCAGTGGCTGGCTCTACTTTTGCAGTCTCCTCAACCGCAAAAATTTTCTGCAATTGGGTAGATCATCATGATCTCCCATGCCATCCTCATCTTCTTCCTCTGTGGCACTAAGTGTCCACTCTACTGCAGACTTTAGCTCTGCAGTCTCCCCTTGACTGACCTGTTGTTTAGTCACCTTCTCTGAAAACTCAACTTCTGTCAGTTCTCCTGCTGGCTATGGATTGTTCAGCCAATCCTCTAACATCTCCAACTCCATCTCCCATGGAGTGATCAATTTGCCTGCATGCTCTTTTTCTTCTTCTGCTGCTAGCTTCAGTGCTGCAGCTTCCTTCCTTTCATATTCCTGGATGAAAGTATCGATCCATTCCTCAAAATGCTCATTCTCTTCTTCTTCTTGGGCAGCTTTAGATATCTGCTCCAATTCTTCTCTGACAGTATCAGCTAGTTGTCCTGCTTCTGTTGTTGCTGCATCTGCAACACAGATTTCTGCCTCCCCTTGGGCAAATGGTAGGAATATTTTGATTCCCCCAATCATCAGAATATTTCTCCGATCTTCCTCCTCTGTCATCTGCATTTGCTGATCCAAACTCACCTCTGAGTTTATGAGACCCTCAGATAGTCTCATCTTCTTATCCCTACCCACCTGGAAAATTGGGATTTTTCTGCTGCCCTCCTGGAAGTCTATGAGATCCCGCAACGATCTCAATCCATTGTCCACCTGGCAATGTGAAATTCCCTGGCTTTCCTCATGACAGTTTGTGAGATCCCACAGTGATCTCAACCCTTTTCCCACCTGGAAATTGGGAATTTCCTCTCTGCCCTCCTGGCAGTGCTTGATATCTTCATCCAATCCCATTTCATCCTCAGCATCGCTAAGATTCCTCCCAGTCTCTGGCTCACATACCTAAACCCTTTTCTCTAGTCTGTTGAGGGTTTCAGCAGGCTTCAACCACCATCTTAGCAGCTTACACTGTCTTTTGACCATCAACTATGGGATTTTCTTTCTAGCATATCTTTAGCCTTCAATAGCCATCTTACTGTCCCTGTCTGCTGTCTTGGAAAACCTGCTGCTCATCTGCAAGCAATCATTCACAGAGTCTCCAGCACTTTGTCTTCCTCTTTCTCCTTTTGTCTGCGATATACAAACATAATCCGTGCTCTGATACCAAACTGACGTAGACCTATCGGCCCTCGGGCCGAGATCCGCTCACAGGATCGTTCTTTATCTCCCTCAAGCCTAATCGGCTCTTTAGATTCCTTGCTGGAATCTTCTTCAAATCGATCCACAGGTCTTTCGGGAACTCCCCTGTGAGAACAGCACTAGGCGCGAGTTCCTATCTCCCCAAGCGACCACAGTGCTATGACCAAGGCCCAATTCTAAAGGCGTTTGTCGCAACTCGCAACTCGCGAGTTCGCGAGAAGAAACTTCCGACTCTTCCTTTCCAATCTCGCGATACCCGAAATGCCGATATGGGTATGGCTCTTCCTCTGTCAGCACCTTCCTTACGCGACTGCCAGCTAGACTAAGCGCGAGCACCTCTCGCTTCTCGCCGCTTCGTGAGTTCAAAGGTTGAACTCTCCTTCCTTCCTTGTGCGATCCTCTGAGACTTGAAAGTCAGCGAAGGTCGATCTTCCTTCCATACTTCTCGCAACTCGCCACTTCACAAGTTGTAGCGTCCAACCTTGGCACCGTCCCTTCACGAACCCTCGAGAAGCGATATTTTCTTTCCCTTTCGCGTTCTCGCTACTCGTGACTTCACAAGTCGAAGGGTTGAGCTCTCATGCCCTTATCTCACGAATCCCCGAGACGTGAGAAGTCAATGGAGTGTTGACTCCCTTCTCCAGGCGACGCGTGTCCACCTGTCAATCACGTGGGCCCCACCTTATGGCTCTGCCAAGTGTCCACACTCATGCCTCGTCTCTCAGCACTTCACAACTTCTAATGTCGAGACGATGTCCTCTCAACCTTCGAGCCTCCGAATACGCAAAACACGCAATGAGGCTCTGATCCAACAGTCCTCCCTTGACCTGGATCCAATGGCTGTCTCCGCTCCTTGCGACTTTGTGACTTGGAGCACCCAACTCTTGGGCCTTCACCCTGCGAACTTCCAAGTTCGCGAGATCCCTAGATCTTTTCCACCTGTCCTCTTCGAATGGACGGTCCCGATCTTCTCGCGACTTCACCACTCGTGACGTCAAGGACTTCCTTCTCTGAACCCTAATGTTTGAATCCCCGATATGGGCGATCTCGCGACACGTGTCCGCTCTCAGACGAATGGCTCAGGTTTCCTTCACATTTTTGTGATTTTTTATGTCGAGTGCCCGGACTCCCGAACTCCTGAATGTCGATATCCCGATATCATCCCCTTCGGGACTTTCACTCTACTGCTCTATGCGTGAGTTATAACCCTCGTGCAACTCTCGACAGATCTAATGACTGTCGGTGATTCTGAACGAGATCCAATGGCTCAGATTCTCTCTTGCTCTTGCGCTCCTCCACTACTCCCTGGACGCAAAATCCTTCAACGGTCCAAATCTCCTCGGCTGATCCGACAACATCTATTGCTCCTTCTAAGACTTGGCGCTTTTCTTCCTAGACTTGGAAGAATTTCAAATCCTCAAAGGCCTCGACCTTTGTTTCTTTTCTCTGCAAGCTTCACAACTTTGAATCCTCGCCTGCGCATATGAAACGCTACTCCTCCTGAGCTTTGGTCCCGAATCCTTGAAGGATTATGCACTCCCGCAGAGTCTTTGCATCCAAAGTGCTGCCTCTTCTGAGCTTCTCTGAGACTCAGACCTCTAAGGAAAATAATTCCTTCTTCCTTCTCCCTCAGATGGAGAAATATGATGCCCTCCTGGAACTTTGTCTGCTCAAGCAACCTATTGCTGAATCTTTCAGGGCGTTCAGAAACCTTGCGAAGATCCTTCAGTGGACTCTTCTTCAATATCTGAACTCAAAGAGTTCCTTCTGTGCGCTCTAGAACTTACTCAATGCCCTCCTGGCAGAGTATCAAGAATCCTCAGATGATTCTTGCTTCTAATGAACTCACAGCAGAGTTCTTCTTCTGTGCACTCCTTGCACTGGCTCAATTCCCACCTGGCAGAGCTTTTACAGAACTCCTCAGAGATTCTGTCCGCAACTATGTTCTCCACAGCCTTGCCTCCTGAGGTGTTCCGCAACCTCTAAGGTCTTTTTCTGAGTTGATGATTTCAGCCGCGGTGCCCACTTGGCACGTCTTTGTCTGAATCCGCAGAATTCATAAGTGCTTTTGTGCACTGGTATTCAGAGACCGTAGTACTCTGTCACGTCCTCCTGGCATGAAACCACAAAGAACCTCTCAAGCCTGAAAATCAAACAACTCCTGCAAATTCCTAGCATACATCTATAGCATAAACATGAACACTCATAGACATTCACACAACACAGAAATACATGCAAGAAAAACTGTTGTTTTGTATTAATAAAATGCTTGTTTACAAGGGTTTTCTGAGTGCGGACTTTAACAGAGTCTCGACTCCTTCTCTTCTGCTCTCTCCTTCCTAAAATATTACAAAATGAGATCAAAATTGATCTTTTACTAGAGGGGTTGTTCGAGCTCTTCCCTCCAATCTACCTACCCTATTCAATAGCATTGAATGGGTTGTCTAGTCTGCAAATTGGATCTAGATCTCAGCCTTCAAAGCATTAAAGGCCTACCTACTTCTAATGCCTACACAAAGGCACGTCTCCCTGTCTCAACAACCTACAACATTAATTACATTCAATTTGAATTTGAAAATGAGGGCTGCGCCTCTCTTCAACCTTGAGTGCACGCACTGATGTGGCTGGCTGGTTGGTTGGCTGACATGGAGAGATGCTCCTACATCATGAACTTACCACTATTAGGCTCCAGTCACTTGGTTGCACCTTTCTTCTCCTCTAGCGTCAATATCATATTGAAGTCACCATCAAGGATCTAGTTGGGCATGCGCAACAGGGTTTTGATATGAGCTATTCACTTCATGAGACTATCCTTGTCCTGCTGACTCTGATGCCCGTAGACATTTGTGATGTAGCCTTCCTGAGCTGACCCTGTGATCATAAAGTGGGCGGTGAGCATGCCCAAGGTAGATAAGGGTTCGTTGAGGGTAACAGTATTGGGGTTCCATAATATGGCTAATCCTCCTGATGCTCCCATGGAGTCAGTGTGTATGGATTCACATCCACGCCAGGTTCTTTGGAATATGATTCCTGCTTCTGGTCCTGCACATTTTGTGTCCTGGATTAGTAGGATGACTGGTTTTTCTTCTTTGATCGAGTCTCATAGGATCCATTTTTTGGATCTACCATTAAGTCCCCTAATGTTCCAGGTGATGATCTTCATCACGAGATTTGTTGGGTTGGGTGGAGGTATCCCTCCGAGAGCTTTTGGATCTGCTCAGAATTGAGCATGAGATTTCCTGCCTCCTTGATAAGTTGATGGGCCGACTTCCATCCTCTTCTTTTGTTTTCTCGAGGTATCTTCTTTGAGTCTGAGCTAGGATCTGTGGCTATACCCAACCTAGCTGTGGAGCCAGCCGTTGAGTCCAGGAAAAATTTATGAACTTTGCGGAGCTGCTCTTCAGGGAGGGCTTGTAGATCCTTTTGATTTAGATCTTCTTCTAGTTTTTCCATATCTATACCTTCCAGGTCATGGTCTTCCAACTGCATGTGGATGTCGGTGTCCAGGGCACCTCGTTCTTCTGTCCTGGCCTCGTTGGATTGGATCGATGGAGGTGTAGCTTGGTTCTTTCCTTTCTCCCATTGTTTAGCTACGTGCGGGTCTTGAATTTCTTCATCTTCCGGTAGTTGGTTTAGGACCTCATATGAGTTTTTGGTCAGGATAGTGGTCTTGGGGTCCGCCTGCTATTTCTTTGGAGGGTTTCTCTTCCTGCTTGTTACCATAGTGAATCCATCTTTCTGCTTGACCTCACTAGCTTTGGTTGCTTGGATATTCAGCGGACAATCCCTAAAGAGGTGTCCATGTTCATGACACTTCCTGCAACGGAAAGGAATGTGTTCATAATCCAACATTGCCAGTATTCGTCTTGATATTCCAAAGTAACAGATTTTGGAGGAGCGTGGGAGATGTTCATGTATACACATATTCGAGCGTATGAGGTGTATTTTCTTTGCCTTGTGGCCTCTGAAGCTTTGACATAGTGCCCTATTGTGTTTCCTATTCCCATGAGGATTTCCTCTAGCCAAAACTCCCGAGGTAGAGAATAGAGTCGGATCCAGACTAGGGCCATTCTAAAATGTTCCTTGTCTGGACTGAATCTATCCATCCAGAAGCGTAGGAAAATCCCAGCCGAGTTGTAGAAGTAAGGTCCATTTTCAATTTTTTTTTCCTTATCCTCTAGGTTGTACAGGATGATTGTGAAAAAACCTTTGGAGCTTATCTGGATTTCATAATCTCCTTTAGGTTTCCACCAGTGCTTGATACAGCGAGTTAGGTCACGTTCGAATGGCCATAGTCCCAGGAACTTGCCGATGAGGGCATGCTCACGCATGAACTGGGTGTGTTCGCCCACCCTCGTTGAGCTGATGAGATATCTTGGGGGTTTCTCCGATTACGGGATGCATTTTCCCTTCTCCCAACCTTAAGGTGCTTTTGGATGGGATGGACCTGCATCCATGTCCATCTCTTTCTGCAACCCTTTTTCTCTGGCTAGGAGTTGGTCTCGCAGCTACAACAACGGATCAAAGGAAGGGCGCTTTGCTCTTACACCCGCTTTGTCATTGGCGGTTATGTTGTTGTACGAGGGGGGTTGCCCCCCCTCCACCGGACTCATTCTGACTGCTCAGTCTTGGTGTCTGCCTGGTACAGATCGTAGTAGACGAGGGGTTCCTTGGAAGAGAGTTTAGGTCATGCGACAGGTGTGCAGGGGAAGCGTTACAAAGGACTAGGGTTTCCTCTTCTTCGTGTAAAATGCCAATTTTGTGTACATAATTTATAGATATCTAATCTTTTATTTTATTTTCTTTCTTATCAATTTTTGTGGTGTTTTGTAATACC